>VZRQ01002919.1:1219684-1304755 GCA_013397975.1 Machaerirhynchus nigripectus | reverse complement strand
ACTGATGGTAAATGATGGAGAGCAACTTGGAGAGTTCTTCCACCAGCTCCCTCATCTTCTGGGATGGCTCCCATCTGGTCCTATGGACTTGTGAGCATCTGAGTGGCTCAGCAGGTCACTAACTGCTCCCTCCTGGTTTACAGGGGGTCCTTTCTGCTTCCTGTCCTTGTCCACCAGTTCAGGAGGTCAGTGGTCCTGAGGATAACAGGTTTTACTGTTGAGGACTGAGGCAAAGAAGGTGTTAAGTACCTCAGCCTTCTCCTCATCTTTGGTGACTATATTGCCCAACACACCCAATAAAGAATGGAGGTGACCATTGGCTCTCTTTTTGTTATTAATGTGTTTATAAAAACATTTTTTATTGTCCTTTACAGAAGTAGTCAGGTTAAGTTCTAAAAGACCTTTCACCTCCCTAATTTTCTTTCTGCATGACATCCTTAAACACTTCCCAAGCTGCCTGCCCCTTTTCCTAAGGTGATACACCCTCTTTTTTTTCCCTGATTCCTGCAAAAGCTCCCTACTCAGCCAGGCTGGTCTTCTTCCCTGCCAGCTCATCTTCCAGCACACAGGGATAGCCTGCCCCCACGCCTTCAAGATTTCTTTCTTGAAGTACATCCAGCCTTCCTAGGCCCCTTTGTTTTTAAGGGCTTCCCAAGGGACTTCCCAAATCAGTGTCTTCAACAGGCTAAAGTCACCCTCCAGAAGTCCAGGGTAGACCCCCCGCTCCTTATTTCTCCAGGTATTGAAAACTATCATTTCATGGTCGCAGTGCCCAAGACGGTCTCTGACCATCCCGTCTCCCACCAACTCTTCTCTGTCTGTAAACCACAGGTCTAATGGGGCATCACCCCTGTGGGCTCATCTTTTACCAGCTGAGTGAGGAAGATCTCTTCCACACACTCCAGGAACCCCCTAGACTGCCTCTTCTCACTGTGTTGAGCTTACAGGAGACATCCAGCAAGTCAAAGTCTCCCACAAGAACAAGGGCTGGCAATGGTGAAACATCAGCCAGCCACCTACAGAACAATTTGTTTTAATATAGGATGATTTGTTTTAATGATCATCCAACACCACTAATTTTCACCCTGTTAGATATCCAAACTGAACCCTGAATGTTTTAAGAGGAACTGGCTTCCAAACTACAATTCTCATAACAGATGTGTAGTTCTGAATGCATCACCTCTGACCTGGCTCTATAAATGAGATCAATTTGACAAGTAACCAAGATTTCTCAAAAAAGAATTTTCACCTGTCATTGCAAATCCTCAGAGTTACTACACTTAACCTTCAAGTAGTTACATTTCTTCCTACACCACAGTGTTTTCTAGAACAAGTATTCCCATTTATTATTTCTACAGTCACTTGACTATTTTATAATTCAGTTTTCATGTGTGTTACCAATTTTTTAATCTTGACGTTATTTTGACATGGTGTTGGTCAGGTATCACAGGAATCTATGAGGTGAGCAAAATTCTTCACAGTCAATCCAAATGGAAGCATTCCCTTGGGCAAGACCTGCCATGTGAATGACTGCCCAGAAGACAGGAATGACCTTTATCATTGAAATTTAGTCAAATAATTGTTTTTCATATTTTATTTAATTTCTATGAACATCAGAGCACTTCTACTTTGAAAGATAGGACATAGGTGTAGAAAACCAACTCCTGTATTGAGGAAGAGGCCGGTGTCTTTGCTCTACGGCCATGGTGAAGTTCTTCCACCAGGGAGAACTAAACCTCAGAATAATTTTTTTCAAATATTTATTCCCGAGAAATAAAGAGAATATCAACGTTTGAAAATGCACAGGCAAATCTGATGTTCTCATACAGATACTGAGAAAATTCTGTTTAGGTACGTAGTAGCTACCAGTGCAAGGTAATTCATTCTGGCTAGAAAATCAAATATACTGAAAGCTTTTGTCACTACAGGACATTCATTTGCTCTCATAAAAGAGCAGAAGTGCATTGAAGGCAAGCTTTTAAATGCTTGCAAACCAGTGGTGATGGTAAGCAGAGAATCCAAATTAGCTGACACTTTCCCAGGTAAGTAAGGCTAGGAAAACATATTGGACTCCATCTATTTGCAGTAACTGGCAACACTTCAAAGAGAAAATCAAATTTATTTCACCTTTAAGGCAAAAAAAAAAAAATCTGTTTAAATCCTCATAAAGAAATTAGCTTTACAGCGTACAGGCAGCTTACATTTGTCAGGATGTATCAAAAAATGGGAGCAGAATAACCACCACTGCAATAGTACAGCAGTGACAGTCTGGCTACACCTACCCACTAACTGCATATTTCATAAAGCAAAGAAATAACTTACTGCATGTCAGTTACAGACCACTGAGAAGCACAAGAAGATGTTTGGCATTCCCAGTGTGTAAGCTTCTGAATTGCCCTGTCACTGACTCACTTCTTGAAAGTCTCCAGCAAAACCAGCATTTGACAAAAGCCAGTCGCCTTTGCTCTACACAGAACAGAATTTGTTTGAAAAACTCTGTAGAAGATTAACTTAAAAAAAAAATAAAATAAAGAAAACCTGACATTGCTGCCTCCTGAAGGGGATATAATCTGGTTTTAGGCTGTCCATCAGACATCTGAACACGATGCTGTGACTCTTACCAGGCTGAATTGAAATGAGTACAATTGAACTGTCTTGACCAAGAAAAAGTTCCGGCACGTCTCGGGGAAAGATGACCTTTTTAGGACCTTTCTTTGACAGGCATCTAAGCAACCATTTGCTTTGATAAAAATCAGATCTAGATTCCCTTTCTGAAATGTACAGACTGGTTGTTTGGGATTTTTTTGAAAATGCATCACATTTAAGCAAAATGTTATAACAAAAGTCCACACCACAAAGTCCTCTTGGAGCCTCACATTGTTCTCACTCCAAGACTGACACCCCATCGTCACAAAAACCCCTGCAGCCACCTTTCAACTAGCAAATATAAAATAAGCAAGTTATCCTCTAACTGTCAATCAATATTATTCAATTGTTCTGTTCTATTTTTGGACATCCATGGGCTTGTAACCTGTATGTGGACACCTACTGGACATGTGTCATCTTGAAAATTTAGCATATACAGTCTCCAAATCACCAGTCCAGTGCTAAATTCCCTGGAATGGTTCTGGCTGGTGGGACTGCCATTTCCTAAGTTTTCCATCATTAATTTGAGTTCTAAAGCTAATGAGAGTAGGTATTTTCTTGAAAATACCTCTACTTTGATAAACCTACCTGGTTATACTCCCTTAAATAGTAATTATACACATATTCATCATTACAACTCATTGACTGCACTGTCTTAGAAAAGATTAGTTATTTAAACTGTGACAGGGCAGTTACTTCTGTTGGTAAAACTGAGGTAGAAGAGAATTATATAGAAATGCTTCTTTGCCACAGTGCTTATTGTTAATCTGGTGATCATTAACCCCTTTGTACCATTGGTTACTGATTAGTTTCTAACTCTCCACATCAAATGCTCTCAGCCTTTTAATCCATAACCCCAGATGTGAGGCAGAAAATTTAACTCACCAGCATAAGGGTGAATGTCCCAAGAAACTGCAGAACTGGTGAAGGGCCTTGAGGGAAAGCCGAATGAGGAGAGGCTGAGGTCACTTGGTCTGTTCAGCCTGGAGGAGACTGAGGGGAAACCTCAGTGCAGCTACAATTCCCTCGTGAGGGGAAGAGGAGGGGCAGACACTGATCTCTTCTCTATGACAAGACCACTGACAGGACCCGAGGGAATGGCCTGAAGTTGTGTCAGAGGAGGTTTAGGTTGGATATTAGAAAAGGTTCTTCACCCAGAGGGTGGCTGGGTGCTGGAACAGGCTCCCCAGGGAAGTGATCACAGCACCAAGCCTGACAGAGTTCAAGAAGTGTTTGGACAATGCTCTCAGGCACTCAGGTGTGACTCTTGGGGTGTCCTGTGCAGGGCCAGGAGTTGGACTCAATGATCCTGATGGGTCCCTTCCAACTCAGTAGGTTATATAATTCTATGGTTAAGTTAAAACAAGCCAAAATTTACCAAAGTAAACCTTTTCTAAACAAGCCAAATTACATTCATGACACTGAGAATGAAATTTTTTAGTATGGAAAACTGAGAAACACAAGATGTCAAGCTTTCAACCTGACTTCTCTCCAGTTCTCTGAGCAATCCAAGTGTGCAGTCAGAAACAGCGGTGCTTTAAAAAGGATGTGCTGAGTCACGCAAAGCTTCTAAATTAAACATTTTTCTCTCCCATAAAAAAAAGAAGGGCTTAAGTCAGGCCAGCCAAGATTGTGTGATTTTCTCTAAAACTTGTCAGACAACTTCAGCTGAAAGATACATTTCAACAAATTATGAAAGCACCAAAGGTTCTCAAAGTTTTATCACAATCGTCTTCTCTCTGCTGTTTGTCTTCTAAAGTAAAGAAAAGCAGGTGTTTGCCCAAGATAATCTTGGTTTTATTTTTTATTAACAAAAAAGATCATATTCTGGTAAGAAAGGCAATACCAAAGCACAGAGCCTAGTTATCTAGGCGTAAGGATTTGATTCCATCTGTGGATCAAGAATGCAAGTGTGTGCACAGGTGCAGGTCTACAAGAGAAAAAAAGAAAGAAAACCCACAGAAACCACCCCACACAGCTCTTGGTACATACCTGGAGCCCAGCTTTCACCTGCATGTATTGCAAGTACCCTCAGTGTTTAAAACTAAGTTATGCCGAAGGAATGGGTAGAGCTTTTTACAGCTATTATTTCCACACAAAGAATGGTATAGAAACAGTGGAGGAGTCTGGTGTGCCTAATCTGCCTCTTCCTTAAACCATCCCACATCTGCCAACTTGACTGAAACACTTGCAAGGGTGAATGCTCAGGACTTCAGGGAACCAGATCCTCAAAGTTGTCAGGGCCCATCACAGCACAGGTAGTGGCAGCATTAATACTCTTATTTCAAAGATTACCTCATATAAAACAAACCAAAAAACAAGGAACTACTTGTGATGATGTGAAACATGAACTTCCTTGTGAAAAAGAGTTTGCACAGAGTAATTTCTGGTGTGGGAAAGAAAGCTATTAGTTGTTTGACATAAAGCTGCACCAACTGATATAAACATCCTTCAGTCAAAAGTACGGAAGCCGATTTCTTTTTGCATTTGATATGATTACACACTATAATTCAGTGGCAGCACGAAATTTTATACACAGCATGAGATGCCATGTCAGTACCTTCCTGCATGGCTTTCAGTTTTGTTATCGTTCACCACGTGTTTGGATGTCAACTACATGCATCTGAATGTCTAGGGTATATTTTTTCTCAAAATGCCAATTGCCATTTTCTAAGTGGTAAAGCTGAAATAATGCAATCTTTTAAATTGTATTTCTGGTCAAACTCAAAAGCACTTTTTTTGCTTATGTGTCTGCTTGATAATTCCTTCATATTCTTTACCCTCCCAGTCCCAAATATTAATGAACTATATTGGACATGTAATTCCTGAATTATTTTGAAGAAACAGTTGAGACTGAGCAAATAGGTTAGTGCCACATCATTATAAAGCTTTATCTGAGATGGGTGTTGAAAAGAACTCCTTACTTTATTTAACAAAAACACTGTTACCTGCACAATAAAATGACTAAAAACCCATGCAAGAGCTTAGGAGTTCTCACAGAAGTGGATGTGCTTTGGGCTGCCTGATTACAGATGCTTTTGGCTTGGTTCTAACTTAAAAGGAATTCTGAGCATCTTGAAAAATGTGCCCCAATTAAAAAAAAAATTAAATCATAATCATGTTACGAGTGTCAATCACTAAAACCCCCTCACGGTACATGCACTAAACAAGGTTTGATCCCTTCAGAGAACTAAGGAGGTACCAGCTAAAACCGACTTTCCTGCAGGAAATACTTCAAGGCGATTGCTCACAGAACAGTGAGAGGGATGGAAACTGGAACATCAGCCGTATCTCATTTTAAAAGGGGAGCAGTCATGCTGGGAGGATTTGATCACTTTTGCTTTATAGTCAATAGAATGATCTAAAACTCTGCTTAGACACTAAACAACCATTTCCAGTTCAGAGAGCAGGCCATAATGGAAGTAATTTGAATTACCTACAGCTGCCGAATGGGAGCTTTTGTAGAGTCTGGATGTGCGGTTGTGGGACTGCAGGCAGTGCAGCAAATTGCCAGGTGCCAGCTGAGCTGTGGTTACTCTGGAGGCACACGTCCTTCCCCTTCCCATAAAAAATGTAAGGAGAAGTGAAGTATGGCTTCTCTCAGTGACATCAGTTATACACGGGGACTGCAGATCCAGCTTTGCCTCCAGCACACCTGTTATTTCACCAGATTAACTGCTGCCTTTGTGGCTGATTCCAAAGAGCCCATCATTCAAATCAAACTCAGTTCTCTTTATGTTAATGGCATTTTATTTCAAAATATATTAACCATTCTGTGCTTACAAAGGACTGCAGTGTGAATACAATATTAAGTTAAAAGCTTGTTAAACCTGCTACAAAACCCATCTTTATTAGGATGAGGACTGGTGCATACAATCAAAATTATTTAAATACCTCTGCAGTCTACACAAGTACTTCTCAACCTTAACTTACACATTTTATTGGGCCACAGATGGACACAGGGGTTACATTGTCAATATTATACATGCAAAACCAGGTACTGTACCAAACCCAATTATGGTAATGTCAGTTTTGAACACAGTTCCATTCTGAGGATGTATCACACGTACAGACAAAATTTGTGTTAACAGACAATAGAAGTTATTGCTCCAAATCCCCATGGGGCCTGGTAGGAACATTCACTTTAGAGCAACCCATGCTCTGTAATGCAAAACATCTGCTGTTAGGTTTGAGTAGGGTGTAGCCAGTCTTAGGATATGATGTCAAAAGTTTCTCTGGATTTGGTTTGGTGAAATTTCCTAAGGGGAAAAAAGCCCCCAACCCTCCCATGTCTTTTGACCAAAGCATCAAACACTAGCTAGCACATATACATGTGTATAGGTATATATAGAGATATATATATATATACACATTTGTATATATGTATATACCTAAGCACCTAACTACTGATATAAAAAGTTGGTTCCCAACCTTCCAACCATCACTGATGCATGGAAAGTCTGTTTTTAAAGGCAACAATCTGAACAAATCTAATGCTTGCCAAATATGCTTGTGATGACAGACGACAAGCTGAAAACACTGATCTACACAGACAGTAAGTTATGAACAACACAAAAGTAGTTTTTACTGATATTTGAAAAAAAAAAAATCAGGTTTAGGCTGAGACTGGCAAAAAAAGTAGTAAATATTGGAATTTTGTTTTTCCAACACTTCTTATGGCCTAGAAGCCAGTTCTTAAGGCTAATGAACTTTTGTACTGTGGCTGCTTTTTGGCTTTGTGATGTTTCTTACATTTAATCTACACCAACACCATGAAATGTTTATTTGACTTTAGGTCCTCATTGGATCACTCTACATGACACTCTAGTGGGTAAAAAGTGAGGCTAGGAGAAGAAATCAACTTTTTTCCTTTAAAACCCTCATTCTAAAAACCCTTCATATATATATATTTATATATATATAGATAGATGCTAGAGCCCTCACTCTGCTGTATTAGCTTGCAGATGCACCCTGCTGCAAGCAAATCTGCTCTGCTTCTCACTCAAACCTGGCTTTGGTGTCACCAAATAGGACTTATATTAGAAAATTAACCTTCAATTCAGTGCAACATGAATTATATTTGTCCAAGTCCATCCACACGCAGAGCAGATCAAGGTTGCATTTACTTCCAAGTAGGACCTCCTTCCTGAATTGGATGTACTTTTTCAAGATGGACACTCAAAGCCTTCAGGTCCTGGAATCGATTCCCAGAAGGGGATGAAGCAATACCCTCATGTACTAAACCATATTCCAAACAAAATACCAGAGGAGGTTTGGATGAGTTTAAGAGTCTGGGGATCTGAAGATGTATTTCATGACTTATTAATTTTGGCAGCTTTTTAGAGGATGTGTGCAAATACTTCTAGGAACAGTAACCTCTCATCAATGCATTACTAGCAGTTTCTTCCTACTTTATATGAACGACAATAAAACAGTGGCAGTCACACTACCAGTATTTGCTTGGCTCTTCCTCAATCTGTATCAAGTAAACATGAATTGTAGAAAATGTTGCTTGTTTTCATTATATACAGGCACTATTATTTACTCAGGTATCTTTAAAAAAAAAAAAAAAGCACAAAATTTCAGTTAAAGTCTAAATAGGACAGAGACTCCCAATATTTATATAACACTGTGTATCAATATATACATTTACAAACCCAATGCAGAATCCCTGAATATGCCTACGACTTCTGGCATTGTTTCTTGTTTCAAAACACCAAATTTATTTTCCACTCTTTTTTTCTTATTTTCAATTTTATCACTTAAAAGCAATTTTGGAAAATTTTACCCCAAAGCACTAAGGTACCTTAGTAAAACTGACAGATAAACAGTACCGGGTTAAAGATCAAGTCTCCCTAATGTTTGTGAAAGAGTTTTAAGTGATTCTAGTTTTGTAGAAATAGAAATAATAAGGAAATTGTCAAAGCTTGCTTCAGCAAAAAGTGCAGGAAATAACACTAAGAAGAAACCCTTTGAAATACAAGTCAATACATAAATATGATGCATCCATGGATTTAAGAGATGTCAGCTGTCACTCAATGAAGATTATCTGGGAAATCAATTTTCTCTTGTAAAATTGCAAACTTCAAGGTAAGCAACTGCATTTCTAGACGAGTGCTACCTCTGCTATTAAACCTAACAAATGCTAACTCCAACCCCAACACCTTTCAGTATCTTCAAAGGAAATTGTAGCCATTTCCAGAGGTAGCATCCATGAAGGTGGCACTATCTGCACTGACAAATTTAAGTAAATATAATATCAACACAACGTGTGACTAACAGCAGCTGTGGAAACATCCACTACCAATGACGCAAAGCTATGGAATCTCAGTAGAATAATGGTATTTTTCCATCCTCTGTGTATCAGGTCCATAGGAAAGGCAACATTCCGCAGTATTCCCAGTACTAGGGATCAGCAGCATAGTAATTCAGCTGCTGCTTTTACTGGAGAACAATTTCATCCCGTTTTGCTTTTTCAGGCTTTCTGAAAAACAATGTTTAACATTACAGCCATGCACCTATTTCAAAAGTTATGCGGATACCCACAATGGATAATACTGGAGACAGCATCCGATTTTCCCTGAACAATGCTTTTTTCTTATTTTAATTAAACAGATTGTGGATTTCCTATTCCAATAATCACTGACAAAATACACATCCAGTACATCCTCCTCACTGTGTCTTTAAGAGAAGCCACACAGAACTTGAAATCAGAAAAGCCCGAGTGTACCATAGATAACCTGCACATAGATAACACTGTGCATGGAAAGATCTGAGTGCTGCATTGTTAGACACGTGGGTATCAACTTCTGACAAATGTGCCTCAAATGTATTATTATTATTATGTTAAACTTTTTTTTTAAGCAGCCTCTCAAAGTAAGTCATTTCTGCTCCCACCTGGTCATGGTGCACCTGTGCTGAAAGCCACCATATTGTAGTAAGGCTGGCACAATGAATGTGTGCCAGATTCTTGCCCATAGCAGTTTGTTGCTTCCTGGATCCAATTAAGCCAGTATTTACAGTGACCTGAAGTTAATGGGCTGGGATGTGAACTGGCAGACAGTCCCCTCTGCCAGCTCTGCTACAGCAGTGTTCAGCCAAGGCAGAGGAAGGAAAGGCTTACTCAGACTCGAGTGCCAGAAAAGCACCAGCCCTTTGGCACTACACTTCATTGCGACAAGCCTGATTTCCCAGAAGAGAATCATAAAAACCAGCACAGCTGAGTTTCACAATACCACGAGACCACACTGTCTTGCATTACTACAAGCATCCCCTTCTGAACTCTAAATTATTGAACACTAAATGTACTAACTACACTTAGAAAGTACCTGCTCCTGGAATGACAGTTTACAGTAAAGCTAAAGGCCATCAACTTCCTGCCTAGAAACATTACAGAAAAGATGGTCTCTCATAAGAAAACTACACTGGAGAGAGGGGTAGGGCTTTTTTTGTTGTTTGTTTGGTGGTTGTTGTTGTGGGATCTTGGAGGGGGGGATGAGTTAGTTTGGTTTCTTTGAAAGCTACAATCCATTTACTAAAAACTTATCCCACCAAACTGCTGGTTGTTTTTGCAGATGAGGCAATATAACCATGAACTGGCACTTTATAAAGACTAGAAGTCAAAATGACCAGTTTGATTATTTTCACATTAATGGGAGACTGATCTAAACTAAACCATTCTTAAAGAGCCTAAGTCTGCTCAGAAAAAAATATAGACGATAAAATGGCTTACAACAGGGTTTGCTAAGTACCCAACAACTATTTCTGCTGGTTATTAGAGACTTGCTAAACAAAATACCCAAATAATCAAAATATGCCCTTTCATAAGGTGGTATTTCGTGGTTTTGGGTTTTTTTGTGTTGTTTTTTTTTTTTTTCCTAAACATGGTGAAAATCAGTGAATATTTCCTATTCCAAGAAGGTGGTATTGGAAGTTTTGTTCCCTATTTTTCTTTTTGGCAGTATACTGCACAATTACTGAACCATACAGTTGGTTCCTCAATCAGGTACAGCACACAGCATGAGCTCCTGAAGCTACATTTAGTGAGTAAGGATGTACTATGGATGGTTCTTCAGGGCAAGTCTGAGCTGAATTTGGAAAAAAAGCATCAACATGGAGCCTCATTTCAAAGGAGGACAAACTAACAACACTCAATCAGATAGGAAATCACTACATGTTGGGAAAGGAACATTTCAAAATAGCAATGTATCTTCTCAGACGATTTTACTCATTTGCCATTACTGAAGTTAACTGTGTCTCAATCAAGATTTTAACTTCTTAGCAGAGACCTTTCTTTGATCTAAGGCAATGGGTTGAAGGGGAAGAAGAAAACTTAAAACCAAACAAAATAATGCTTTTTAATGACTCTTTAAAATGACTATGTTGAGTATAACAGGAGTATGAAAGATTGTCTCAGAAAATGGGATAGCAAATGTGGACAATAAACATGTCTTAACCAGTGAGCAAAGAGGTTCTTTAAAGGCTACAAGAAGCTACAACAAGAACACGACAATTCAGTGCAAAACTGTGAAATAAAAAAAAAAAATTACTACAATAATGAAGTTCCCTAATTATCCTGGTGGTTTCATTCAACGTGGTTAGATCACTGCAGGAGTATTTCAGGACAGCCTCAGGTTTTTCCACATCCTCCACCCTAACCAGTAACAATTATAAAAATGTGTTACATTTAAGCTTTTTCATAAGCCACAAAAGCAAGGAGATAAAACAGATAAACTTGATTCAAGCAACACATTCTTCTTATTCAGTTAGTTGAAAGTGATGCGTAGATCTTTCAGAATTTACAATATTAAATGGGATGTTTCCATATTTTGATAAACCTGAGTCAACTTACTAAATTAAGCCCAGGTCTGTCCCTCAAACACATACCTGTAAGTGTGCACAAACAACATACTCAACGTCCCTCACTTAAAACATAAAATTTCATCAGTAAAATTGCAGCAGCTCATTTTGAGAGTCTGAGGAGCAGACTATCTGTGTCTTAGGCAGCCTGTATATTGCAAACCTATAGCAGGACTTTCTTCTTTACTCAGTATCAGAGCACTTTCCAATCACTTTGCATGGCAATGTATTTTTAGAAACAATATAAAAATACATACAATGTCATGAAAAGAAGAACCTTCCAAATCTATCAGCACTCCTAGAACTCAAGTAAACCATCTCAGTTACTGCAAGCTGTTTGTGCACGCATCTTAGATATCCTTATCCCTTAATAAGATCCCTTTGTTTCCAGCATTGAATTACTGTCAACAATAAATACAAGGCATGCCTGTATTTTGTACAACTCATTATCAATCAAACTCTGAAATCAATTCAAGTTCCTGGAAACTGAATGGTGGTTCTTTGGTTAAGCAAATGCATCTGCTACTTTGTACCCAGGGCCTCAATGGATTTGTGGAAAAGCTGTGCAAGTATGAAATATTCACCAAAAAACCCCACTTCCCATTTACAAAAAGGATCCATTTATAAAGATCCATTGTGTCAAAATGTTTTGACAATCAATACAAAAGGCCTTAAATGTCACCAAAGCTGCATTTTAAGCAAAATTATGTATGAAAGAAAAACACTAGAGGATTTGATACTGTGACCTAGGCAATAAAATACATTTCAGAAATTTAAGATCTTTGTTTGTTAGTAAGATGTACCTTAATATATTAAGATATATCCTGTATCTCAGTAAGATATTTGGCCAGAGGCTTACAGGGTTAAAAAAGCCCCAAACTAAACTAAACCAAAATCCATGCTCTCTCCCCTTTCTCTCTGGAAGTAAAATTTGTTTAAAAAGTTAATTGAACTCAGCCACAGCACTTGAAAACCAACATTAAACAATCCCCATTAAACTTCTTCCAGTTACTGGAAGGAGATGTGACCATCCTACATTACTACTGTCTGAAAACATTTAAGGCCTTTGATGAAATTTAGTTGACAAGATGACTCCACTGGCAGGGTAGATAAACAGCAAAATATTATCAGACTTCACTGCAAACGGGGGCAAGATTTAAACTATTTAAACAAGTCCTCCTATGTCAGTAGGAGGAGAACCCACATTTAACTGTTTGCATTCCTATTAAATTCAGGAAGGTATTAACAATACCGGTCTCCAACAACATTAAATTTCAGTGCGTGTAAGAGAATAATATTTAAGTGTTATTATGAGTTACAGATGATGTATAAAGAAATACCTTGAGAAGGAGCAAACTATTATATTATACTTTCGTTTCACAATGAGGGGTTTGCACTTCTTTTGCCACCAGATGAACTAAAAATAAATATTTTGGAATTACAGCTTTCTTTAAAGCTACTGCAATTTAATAGTACAAATAAGCCAATAAATAAAAGCCAAGTTAGTAATTTCAGCAGATAAGATAATGACTCCAGTGGATGTACCTGTCCTCTTAACTATTCTTTTGGTAAGACAGAAGGTCTTCAAAGTCTTCAACAAGGCAGCTGACTGTGTGTTGGTATGCAAAGCCATGGGGAAGTAGACATTCTCTCTCGAAGAGGCAAAGTGCACAATAATGTAAGGCCAGCAGATGTTCTAGAGCTTTCTCCTAAAACCCCAGCTATGCTTCCCCTGCGAGCTGCCCCCAGGCACAGCTGGGAAGGGACAGAGGGCCATGGCTGTTGTGAACCCAAGACAGAAGACAGCGATTCCCTCATGTTGCAGAGGTGCAGCACAGCACCTCCATCACTCTGCTGACATTTTCATCTCCTCAGGACTCTCTCTAGGTGACCTGGGGGGTGGGGAGAGGAAAAGAAAAGTGAGAAGACACAAATCTGCCCAGTGATTCCAAACAATTGTTTCTGATAAAATAAAGGGGAAACAAACACGAAGATTTTTCTATCTGTATCATACAGGGCAACTGGAATGTAACTTTTACAAGCCAGAGCCTACAGACAGGTCCAATTAGCAGTTTTTCTCCTAAATTAATGAGATGAAACAAGACAACACTATTCATGTCAATAAAGCAAAGGATTATTTCTGACAAGCAGAGAATCCTCTTTAAGTTATACGTATAAGGAGCTAACCTATATAATTTAACAAGACAGTATAAACATTAAAATAGCTACTGTTAATATTGTCACCATGTGATTTACAATTCTAAGTAGTTATTCAATTACAAACTTATTCCTAACTGCATTATTATTATCCCATTCCTGACTGCACAGTTTAAAGATACATTTCTATATTCCACATTTTCTAATGTTAATAATGACATTACACTAAGGACCATATTTTTAACAGAGTAATGGCATATAATGTTATCACAATTT
Source organism: Machaerirhynchus nigripectus (assembly GCA_013397975.1). Classification (NCBI taxonomy): domain Eukaryota; kingdom Metazoa; phylum Chordata; class Aves; order Passeriformes; family Dicruridae; genus Machaerirhynchus; species Machaerirhynchus nigripectus. The sequence goes on along the minus strand of VZRQ01002919.1, from coordinate 1,290,817 downwards.
TTAAATCTAGGTATGTTTATATTTTGCAGTATTGTATATTAGGACATAAAAATAAAGTGTTTTGGGGAAGGCCCCTTATTAAGGGCAATGAACTCTATTAGATATCCATGAATAATAGTTTAAAAATTATGTTCAATCCTCCTAGCACAACAGCAACATAAATTATAGGACACAAAGGTATTACCAGCAAATTTTCTAAATGAGCCTTCTGTAAGAGGCTGAGAGACATGAGACAAATACTTCCAGTATACATGTTCCAGTGAGCGTTTTACTTTACCATATTTTTTATTTCTAGAATATGGGACAGCTGAATCCTCTTCAAACACTACAGTAATCATGCAAATGGGAGTGCACACTCTTACAGAAAACTCAGGCACACACACATTCTCTACACCTCTGCATACATACACTGACGTGTGAAAACATAATTGATACAAGTAAGACATTGACAGCTCACCGGTAAATCTGTAATGGCCACGCCGCTTGTGATGGAGTGGGCACAGAATTGGTTGGACTCACCAACATGGCACTATATATGTTGGAAGCAACCACAAGTATACAAAGTAGAATTGGTCCTATGATGGCCCCTTCCAGCCCCAGGTAATACGCTCCACCAGCTACCGCAAGGCCTGTCAGGTAAGGGTGACCACCTCTGCCACAAGAACAGTAAGATTAAATTAAGAACAACAAACAGAGCATTATCAATTATGAAATGTGAATTAATAATGAAGTTTTATTAAGCTTAGGAAATGACACAGCTAGCTATAGCTGCCCATATTTACACTACAAACTGCTGTCTGAATGAGTGCACAAAGATTCCAAGCTGTATTCTGTGCTGTATTCGCACAACAGATCAAGCACTATTGAAGCATGGAATGTTGGTAATATCCACAATGGAGTAGTTGCTTTATAGACATCTGCTGAGGAATGTCTGAAGGGCTTAATGGCAAACACACTCCCGTTTTGAGAATGGAAAGACAGTTGGTTACACAGACTGTTCATGCTTTATGGTCAAAAACTGTTAAAGTTTAACACAATTAGTGACATGTACTATGAGCACCCCTGAGCAAACACCATGACAGCGACTTGCAGTACATCTTTCAAAGAACAGTTAGCATACAGTCTTTAAAGAAATAGCCATGTCTTCTCATTTTCTTATAAAAAAGCCTCTCAGACTGAGTGTTATAATTAGATTTTAATGCTTTCAGATGAAAAACAAAACTGGATTTTAACAAACATATTAGTATTTACTGGAAAGTTGGGGCCAGCAGAGCTTTTTGATAAGAGCTCTTACGGCAGCAAGTAAACCATGCCATTTTTATTTTCTGTGTCCCAGTTCAGGTGTAAAATGTGAATCCTACCAACAACATTTACACAAAACCTCCTCATCATTCTCCATTCTTTATACCTAAAATAATGACAGTGATATGGAATCAAGTAAGAAAAACTACAGCTGAAACTTAGCATGCAATTCTCAGGAAGCTCCTCTAAATTCTGAGTGTAATACACAGAAAATACCAGCCAGTCAGTTCAGAGCTCCAGCAGTTCCAGAGGTTTCTACCGTGGTCCTGATTTCTACTCAACTCCCAAATTTTAAGTCTTTGCCTTCATCACAACTGTGTGCAAAACAAGGCCATGAAATATGACCTATAAATCGCACACACCTCAGTCATGTCTCACTTAGATCAAACTTAACCTACTGGCAGGACCAGATTGCTTTCCTGAGGGGACAAACTTGACCTTAAAGTTTTATGTTTCTCTAACAATAGACACTATTAATTTCTAGACCTTTGAAAACTTCAATTTTATTTCCAGCATTTGCATCAGTTTAAACATTCTTTTGGCTAGTTGTCTAAATTAAACAACAGATCACCTGATGAAATAGGACTATAGTACAAAGGTAATCCATTTAGAAAACCCTGCATAACGTAATTACAGCTATTTCAAATAGGTTTAATCTCATCTGCAAGACAGCATGATGCTTACTGTTCAATTTATTGGGAAGAATATAATTTTCCTCCACTGTCAGAAAATCTATTCCTGCCCCATATATTTTCTAGACAGTAAACAGAGTTTGCATCCTATACAGTCCAAAAAAAATGTATTCTAGTAAGCGGAAGACTTATTGGCTGCTTAAATGGCTACTAGCCTTAAACTTATCCAGGATTTATTGTTGGAAAAAAAAAGTAATTTGATTATACTTCACTTGGTAGCTTTAATTAATGCAAAATAACTAGAGCCACAGTCTATGAAAATTAGTATTAATATTGGGCATATTATCATTAGGTACTCTCTGTTCAGTGTAATTATATTTAGTGAACAAAAATACTAATTTCTAACAACACAAAACTGAACCACTTTATGTCCTTATTCTACATTAACTCTCCTGTAATAAAAATCAGCACAAATGAGGGTCTAGTACCAGCATGTAACTAAGCCTGGACCACGAAGTCCTTGATTCAGACAGCTTCCTAGGATTGTTTCTGATGATCCGGACCAAAGCAGTAACTAGAGAAGTACACCCTGACATCGATACTGTACATGGTTGTGATCAGGTCCTGTACGTATGAAACCTGACAGTCCATGGTTTTGCCAGCTCTGTTTAAATATTCTCCTCTGTCTTCCACTCCGAGCTGCATAAAGGGATTCACGAGGTATTTCAGCTGCACAAAATGTCAGTGAACATTTCTGCTGCATCCCACATACAACTGCAAACACTGACTTTGTCTCCACCATTTGGAGCTTGTTTCTCTGTGTACAAGCTCAAAGCTGAAACCAGGAGGCATTTCAAGTCAAAAGAGGCAGCCAAACACCTACCAAGTTTTTTCAAGAAATCTGCGCCTATCTCCCACAATAGGAAAACAGCACTGGCTACTGTCTCAGTAGAAGCCTATTTCCAGTTTTGTAATTTCAATAGATTTTTGCACTGGAGTATGGAGACAGAACAAAATAATCCTCAAAATTCTCACAATTCATTCTGAAAAATTAAACTAAAAAATTTAAAATTAAAATTTAGTCAATAATTAGATAAACAGAAAACATAAACTAATTCTAACAATCCCAACTGAAACAGTTCATTTTGCTTATGTTGTGTTCATGACCTCTGAAGTGTCAAAGTTCACAGAAAAGGGGCCTGGGAAAATGAAGACACTTAGGCCAATAAGACTTCTTATTATGATGTTATTCCTGTGCCTGAAGATATGGCTTTGCATGCTTCCGAAAAACGAGTTTAATTAAAGGCATCAGTGATTGTCAATCATTTTTACAATACTGATTTTCAAAAGTGTTCAATGTACTTACCCTGATATATCTGAATAAATTGCTGTATCTACAAAATAGGTTGGCAAGAGGTGAAAAACCAAGAGCAAAACAGCTTTGCATCCCTGTCCTTGCACAAGCCACAAATCTAGAACTGCAGGGACTGCTGCCCAGTATGTCCCCAGAAATGGCACTGCTCCAAGGATTGCTGCTAATGCTAGAGCACACAGAAGGAGAAGTGAAAAAAAGACCACAGGAACATATTTCACAAATACATTTACAGTTACATTCTGACACTTTTGCCACACCAGTAAGTCCCACTTCCATCAACTGTTGTAAATAAAGCATTGAAGAAATGCCACATGAGGCTCTTGGTGTTTTATAGCTGTGATTTAGGAAAAAAGAAAATTACACCATTCCCTGTACAGAAGAGCTTCAGCAACTGACAGTCATAAGGAGTTACTTCCAAAAGATGCATCAATTTAGAAAAACTTGAAGTTACACCAATCATGCACATTTCAAATTTCTACATAATTTCAAATTAGCAACTGTGTAAGGAAGCATACGAGCCCAAGCCTCACTCTAACTTACTGCATCTCCTGCAGTCATCTGTGATAGTGAGAAAGCAGGCAAACATGAGATTTATGACTTACATATTTCTGTATGCAAACGTGTGCACACAGGCGCACACCATTCTGGTTACACAAAGACCTGTTGTAATCTAAAGCAAAACAGTTCTGCTGCCACTATAATTTAATTCACCAGGAATAAACATAATACAAAGCACAATTAAGTGGGGCATTTTTCTTCTTTTTTTTTGGTCTCGTTAACCAGAGAGCAAAAACTTTTAAGATTTTCCTTTTATTAAAAAAAAATATTACCTTTTAAGTAGGTCTAGTGACAATCAATGCCTTTAAGGTAGTTGCACTGTATAATACAGCTATTTCCTATTATATTGGGGTTTGTTGCTTTATAGCTTCCCCTTATGCTTCCTTGTACACAAACATTTTGCAATTACTATTATTATCACTCTTTTCAGAGAAAGAAGGGCAAAAGAGGAACGGGGAGAAGGTTTTTCTCTAAGAAACTGTCCAGCCATTTCCAAAACTAAGATTAAAGACTAAAAAAACCCAGAGGCTGGTAATACAGTCAGACAATGGTACTGAGGATAAGAAGCATGCATCTGTCATGCATTTCCATGATACCACATCTTCCTGCATTTAGGCATCTTGAAAAATCAGCACCTGTCAACTGTGAAAGAAACAGAAACCATGACAGGCAGAATGAAGTTAAAACCTGAAAAGACTTGGACTGAATACAAGGCAGAAGGAATTACATCCAGCAAACGAAACAAAAAGAAGAGGTAAAATAGCTGGCAGGGAATGTGTTGTGGAAACAGAAAAAGGCAAGGCTCAGAGGTAAGAAAGCAATCAGGGCCTTCTCTCCACCCTACCCACAGCCATATTCTCCAAGACCAGACTAAGCTTGTCAGCAACATTTAGTATTTCTGATTTTGTACAATCACTGAATACGTAATATTATTTATAAAAATGTTGTAGTTGTTCAAATTCTTACCAGATGGTATGAAGACTATGTTAATCCCAAATATAGTGTGAGTCAGCCAAGTGTAGAGTCCATAGAACCCAGCCATTTTGAGGGAAGCATCAAACACTCCTCTAAAACGATCAAAGAAACTCTGTTAATTTTTATTAGCAAGAGGATTCCAAGAACTATGAAGATACACAAGTTACTCTGAATAACTGAAAAGCCATCAGTGCCACAAATTACACATCTCAAAATGTAACTGAGCCCTTTATACATCTGTTCCCTCTGAGAATAATAAATATCCAACACATCTGTCATTAAAAGCATTTAGACACAAAAAACAATAGGTTGCAGGATAAATTCCTTTATAGAAACTGCTCAAGTTTCTTTTTCAATCAGACCACATTCTCTATCAAAAATAACCTTTTTTCTATGACAAGCAGTACCATTCGACATACAAACTACTTTTTCTTTCCTCTTTGCCACTTCTAGGTATTCATTCATTTTCTTTAGCTGATTTCATTTCTATACCTGTTTTTTTTCCACTGGATCCCCCTAGCTTTTAGGTTGTTTACTAGGTTACATTACTAAAAACCAAACAGTAAATCTGGTCATCTAATTCAGTCCTGCTGAATCTACACCCAAAGTTCTCCTCTCTTAAGTATGACTACAGTTTCATGAGACAGCAAACAGGCAGCTAAGTGCTGTAACATTTTTACAGCACTAGGACATACACACATGTGGAGTATCCCAACACTAAACTGGAAACCCATGCCTTAGGTATACAGTCACAAAACCCATAATCTCAAACTGCTAAATCTCGTTATTGCATTGTGTCAGTTTTTCATCCATATTTGAGAAGTGAAGTTTCCTGAAATCACTATTTTAGCTTGAATCCAAGTGACCAAACTACCCCTGAGTGTCTCAACTCAGAACAGTCCTAACAGTTACACCATTGCAGAAGTGGTGGCACATGCACCCTCTTAGCAAAGATGTATGTGAAGTCTGCTGAGGTTAAGTTCCCATTTATAATTCATGCCTTTAGTTACATTGATTGTGTTTTTACAGTTTTGGGAACTCTGGCAGGAGAGCAAAGAGGCCAGGAAGACATACAACAGAAATCTTTAAGCCAGAGGATGTCTGGGAAGATTTTCATTGCACTTTGAAGGGGAACACAGTCTGCATAGAAAAACAGCCCTCTCTGGATCTAAAGTCTGTAAGAGCACAGTTTCCTTCCTCCATTGAGTCCATAAAGCCTTCTAGGAAAGAAACCTTCTCTGATATTAAGGTAGAATCTTTTCTGAGCTATCAGCAAGAATTCCAAGACTCCCAGTTGTTGCTTCTTTGGCCACTATCCTCATTCTTATTTCTGTAGGCAGTGTGAATATTTTTGCCCTCGTTTCCTACCTAAGGGATCACTTTTAGATTCCTGAATGATTTCAGAATAAAAACTTGTCTTATTTAAAATTAATTCACTGGAAGTTATGAGTGCATATTAAATCTCACACATCAACACTACCGTTCAAAATGTGAGATTCTCTTAACAGACTAACTAGGAACAACTGTTGTCAGACATTTTTCCCTCCAGAAGACGGAAAGGGAAAATACAAGAAAAAGCAAGCTCTAAAGAATGACCTGAAGTAACAACTCTAACCTTTGACAGGCAAGAATTAAATGGTGCATGAAGAAAGGGAGGGAATATTTACAAATACGTGGTGGCCTCAGTAACCAAAAGCCTCAATACTTCTCAGTTTAGATAAACTTCTATTATATTAAAACAGAAAGTCAGACGAAAATATATAAAATCTACAGATTTTGAAGATTGACATACTCACTTGTATTTGAGTTATAAGAAAAGAAGATTCAGACATAAAAAACAATTTGGCAAGGAGGCAAGAAAATCCCCAAACCCAAGGCCACAGTACCAATGCTGAATGTGAGTTTGCATTAAAAGTTCAAGATACCTAAATACTTTAGCTACTCAGAAGTCTTTACTTTTCTGCATTTTCTGTGACATTTAACCCAGGTCTACTCTTTCTGAGGGTATCATAGCAGCATAATATCTTTCTAAGAAGAACCTGTGCAGTAATCTTCAAGCAAATCTTCTTCTTATCAAACAGGAACTTTGGCACAAATACGTCACAGCTGTCAAAAATATTTTTTAACTGTCCTTGAGCGTCTCCTTATTTTTCCAAAAGGTGTTTTCTGTACTGTAGTACAGATTTTCCCAGAGAGACTACAAAAGAAGGGAAAACAGTGCTTTTATGGTAACCTCAAGAAAGACAGCAACCCAGGGAAGAAAAACGTTGAAGGTGTCTATCAAACAAGCTGCTTTCTTAGTCTCAGCTCAAGGACTTGGCATTCAGATGCACTAGCAGAACAAGAGAAAAATTAGTCCAGGACTAAGAGGTAGTCCTGGTCTGATGTCATTCTGCAAGTTGACATGGAATATATTTCAATGGCCAAACAGTGCATACCTCTGAAAGACTGTAGGACAGAACAGCATCTCGCCGGCTCTGTGCTGCTAACACACACAACTAATAAGCTGAGAGGAGAAGGCATCACACAGTGCTGGAAAGCTGGGAAGTGGTCAAGCAAGAAGTGAGAGGAGGCTACATCTAGTCTCATTCTCCTCCTCTCCTTCCCCTTGGCTTGTGTCTGTCTCAACTGAAGTCATAAAATATCATAAAAAAGGCATAGGGGATACCACTTTGTGGCAGGTGTGGACCAGAAGAACTTTAAAGTCTCTGAAAACTCATGTTTGTTAATTTCTGGTAACTGCCCCAAAAACTAAAAATCCTATCTTAAAGTCTCTGGAAATTTGTATGTTTTTCTTCACGGTTACGGCAGCAAAAAAGTAATTCTGAAAACATCACCCAGAATCTTATCAGCAGTTTGCTTCAGCTACTCTGCACCTGACATACCAGACCTTAAAGATCACGAGGTATGTTAGTGCCAGTGCTGCATGAATTTATTACCATCTGTAAAATGCAGACCTTCCTGGTGTAATTATGACAGTAAGTAAGTTTCATCTCTTAATACATTATTGGCACATATACAGCTTCCTTTTATATACACGAGTAATTGTGTGATTCACAAATCAGAAAATCCAATTGCTGCTCACGTCTCACTTTGGCACTGTATCTGGATGAACCATTTTACCTGCAAGAGCTGTCATCTGCAAATGTGTAATTTATGAGCACTTAATGCCAATTTGGCATAAGGCATACTTAGACATACATATTCCATTTTACTGAGCTTTGAAAAGCATGTAAAATTAAAAAAAAAAAACAAACAAAACAGAGGACATGGGTCATGCTTCACATTATTCAGATTAAAAATGAAGAAACTTCTGTGAAATGCATCTGCACAGCTGGCCTACTTTTTTTTTTTTTTTGGGGGTACAAGTTCCCTCTACTAAGTTCTTTCCCTAAGCTGGGGAATTTACTTGCAGTCTCCACAAGGAAAAGGGACACCTTTTCATTTTACAGGTTTTGTGGATTTTTTTTGCTCTTTTACTGATTGGCCATAAAAAGTCTAGAGCTTCCCTTTTATTACTACTGTAGTTTATATCAAATGTATGTCCACCTGAATTCTGGTTCACTTCACAGAGCCTGCAGCTAAAGTCTATTCACTGTTATTGACACAATGAGATTTCCAAAATTTCAACCTAATGCTGCAACAACCCCAGCTGAAAAGAGTCCTTCAGCTCAGATCACAAAATTTTTTGACCTTGGAGTTAATTTGATTTTCTAGATTTCTCTGTTCCCAGAGCACCACAGGAAAGAAGAGCATATGGGCTAAAATAATGAGAATTTGAGTTACCAGAAAGCTTAGAGTAACCATATCTTAAGTTCAGAAGAGGTATTTTCTGGCTATTATACTAAATTTACACGAACAGGCATATGAACCCTGGCTTGTAAATGGGCATAAGAGTAAAAACTAGACAAAAGGGTTATTCATCTTTGGAAAAGTTTGCTAGAAATAGCATTTCTCTAAATGCCTTAAAAATCACTTTACAAGCCATACAACAGTTAACAATCCAATTAAAATGCAAGCGTGGTAACAGGAACACCCCTCAGCCAAAAATACTGTTAGAAAGAGACAATTTCACTCTTTTGTCATCTTCCTCATACCACTGATGTTTGGTATTTTTCCATATTCTCTAAGTAGACACTAAAAGGATTGTACTGTATCTTTGTTGCAAAACCTCTCTGTATAGAGAGCTGACTAACTCAAAAGGATGCTTTAAGAGATTTCAGCTGTTCAGTTTGAGAATACAACTGTCACATTTTAAAAGTAGAGAGTTCAAAGTATAAGTGAAATGCATTCAAAACTTCACAGCATGGTTTCACAATTTATTTCAGATCAGGTTAGCTCAGAAGTGTCCCAGGAAAGCAGCCCTCCCATTCCCCCGTTCTCAAGATTCACTTCTGCCCCACATGACCCTTCCTCTGTCTACCTGCCAGCACAGTCTCCATTATGTGCCATGGCACTTTTTTCAGTGAATTCAGCTGACAATGGTTTTATGATGGGTTAGTTTTAACTAAATAGTTCAGGTCTCTACTCCCCAGCGGCTTAAATAGCTGCATTCCCGCCAGGAAAGAAGCCAGTACACTCATGGCTGGAGAGCAAGAACATATCAGTGTTCTTACCCCAGCTGAAACTAACACTCACTGTCACCAGAACTTCAAAACCAAAGAACTCTCGGTGGCATGTGAAGAGCTGTCTTTCTTTACACACCACCAAGATCTGGTGCAAAAGACAAGCTGCCAGTGACAGCTATTATCTTAAAAAAGACCAAGGTATTCTTCTACAATGATCCCCCAAATTTCAAGTGATCACCAGGAGAACACTGAAGAATAAAATAACTCGAAGTCCTTTTGGAAAAAACCTCTTAAGCTGTTCTTTGACTCTCTTTAGGGATCTGTTCTTTTAGGGATAAAAAATGACCCTCTTTATATTTCAGTTTCAAATTAAACATGAAAGTAAGCAAAGTGCACTAAGATAGATTCCAGCTATGAATAAAGCAGAAGTGGCAGGAAGTGTTTCTTGACAGAGCAAAACTATCTCAGGAGCAATATAAATATGCAAATTACTTTCAGAGATGACTCCATGACAAGATTTCAACAGTTTTGCTGATGAAATTAATTCCTCTTCATGAATGATACAACTGAACAAAACAGCTCCAACATATGCAGGCTAGTAATGACACTAATCAGATAAAGTGATACAGTCTTGTATCAAAGCATAGTTCCTCCAAAAGGTGTAGCCAATGCAAATACTGCAGACACCTCCCAAGGCAGGACAAGGCTCCAATGACTTTATCAAAACATCATTAACGAGTGACAACCAGTCTGAAGGACATGGTAGCACAAAGACTTTCTTCTCTAACAGAGAAATGTCTACATTCTGTGAAAAATAGCAACCTGTAAGAAATTCTACATCTGATTATTTCTTTAAAATACCTTTGTATTTGTATTAATTTTTTAATTACTACTTTGGACTGTACTTGTAAGCTTACAATTAGTCTTCTGGGAAGCACATTTGAAAGGACCAGTTATTTCTGAATCACCTATTTCTAACATTTCCAGATTTTTATCATGAGTAGACGATGTTTACTAAGTGCAATACTGAATTAGTCTTAAAATGGATCTTGGAACATAACATATAAAAAAGCAAACTTGTTCAGACCAAAGATCTGTCTAGCCAGCATCCCATCTCCAGTAGAGTTGAGAAGCAGAAAGCATGTAAAATTAAAAAATATTGAACATATATATGAATATAGAACAAATCTATTTAACCATCCCCCCTGAAAATCCTTCCAACCTCTACTTTCACCTCAGGGGATATCAGGAACCTCATGCAGGCACTCTATTAATCAATCTTCAATTAATATCTCTTCTTAGTCCTCCTGTTCAATCCTGCAAGTTGCTGCAACTCCAGCCTTGTTTTGCAAGATCTTACCCATGCCTACTGCCTGCTGCATGAACCAACACTTTTTTTGGAAGCACTTGCTTGCTTTTTGGTGATGCTAAGATTTTATCCTGGAAGAGACCACAGGCAGTCCAACTCAGTTATCCTTTTCACAATTCTGTTCTTACAAACTTCAATTGTGTAACATCTTTTTTTTCAGGCTGAAGAGCTCTAACCAGCTCAGTCATTCCTCACAGTGAAACTGATGCATGCCTTCATTTCTCTAACCAGTCTTGTTGCACTCCTAGCTTTTTGAGATGCAGGAACCAGAATGGCACACAGTAACTCAGGGTATAGGCAAATCATAGTTTCATACAATGGGAGTAATGTTCTGTGTTTCTGTTGTCTAGGTCTGTGGTAACAAATCTTAAAGTTTGACATGCCTGGCAGATGTTTTTTTAAGTATTACCAAGCACTGGGCTAGCCTGTGTATCAGAAAATATAGCTCCCAAGTGACAGGAGTCAGCACAGCAGTAATCAGTTTATGTGTGAAGTTAGGACTGGTTCTCACCTGCATGCATCACTTTCATCTACACTACATTTCATCAGTCACTTTTATTGCCCAGACACTGCTGTCTTCTAACTGAGTTTGTCTATAATCCTGCTGCATCCACACCTTCTCTGGGAAACCTGTTCCAGTGTCTCACCACTCTCACAGTAAAGAATTTCTTCCTTTTATCTACTTTAAACCTATCCTCTTCCTGTTTAAAGACAATACTCCCTGTCATTGAAAGTCTCAGGAAAGAGGTACTGCAAAAAGCCTTTATTAAATTTTGGTAGAACATAGCAGACAGATGAACTTACTAAGGGTCCTGCTTGCCCACACTTCAAAAAACATGAGGAGTAAGCAGAACTTCTGTGAAAACTCCACTGATTCTTTACAACTAAATTATATTCACCAGGTGCTGGCACGTCCTTAAGTTCCTACTAAACTTTACAGTACCAATATCCAGCTTACAACTTAGTACTTTCTGGGCTCCCTGGAACAATTTTTTTTTATTTTGCCCTTGAGATTTCTACAGTGAGTTACCATCAGTCACTCCCTACAATTAGCTATTGCTTATTTAATCTGTTTTTTTCTACAAGCTCTTCTACAGTGTCTAATTTCTGAGAGATTCTGCTGTAGCTCATCCATAAGAAGGGTTTTACAATGTGACTCCCTCCACTTACCTTCACAGCATCAATTTACCTCCCCCCTGCAACAACCTGCAGCAGCCTTGTGGTTGCTGTGCACTCTTTGTCATCCCTCAGCCCTCTGACTGCTTGTTGCTCCTGCTGCATATGAAAAATTGTACTTTAGTTTAATAGCATTTTGTGGAGCTTTGAGTAAATTAATCCAGCTCAGCACCATCACCACCCTCACGCTTTAGGCCTATTTCTATCTGCTGAAGTTTATGACCCTTTCATTTATTTAGCAAAAACTTCACCTTTTTAGAGGATAGTTTCTCATTTCCTTGGTTTTTAATATTTTGCTGTTCAGATATGCATTCTCTCTCCCCTTCAGTCTTACTTAGCTGTTAGCATGCACTGGCACTAACATTTATTATTCTCCACACCACTTGCAAGGATGCAATTCTTTAGATTCCCATTTTAGCTTGGAAAGTTAATGAATGAGAGCAACAGCTAGCTGGAGTCAATACTACTTGAGATCCATTGGAATCTTACATTAAGAAACTCCCAGACTGTTCAGACTATTCTTATTATAAAATTCTGAAACACAAGCATAAAGAAGTGGGTATTTTCATTGTTTATGTTGGTGGAGACAATAAATAACGGATTGACGTTACAGCTGGGAAAAAAAGTGAAAAGCTAAAGCTGTGATGTTAAACCTTTGAAATATTAGAAAATCCTCAAGTTTTATATAAGACTTCATGCTGTCTTCTTACACTACAACAGATCTGTATTTTAGATAGCATAAATCTAACCAAGGATATAATAACATATACTGCAACATTAAATACACACATAAAGAATTATTAGATACACAAACATAGAACCCTGACACATTATACTAAAAATAATTCTAATAGTATACTTTTATTCTTAGAAATACCTGATGGAAGATCTTTTCGCTATATATTTAATAAGTCTTTCAGCAGCCCTTGTCTTTCCATGCTTTCCAGTTAGCCTGCCTTAGAAGCAAAGAGAAAAACTAACTGGCTGAGCTAAATTCCAGATGTAAATTAAGCATCACTCTCTTTACTGACACAGTTTATGTCATTACCAACTCAACTTTCATTCAAATAGGTTCTGACTTACAACTAACTTTAAAAAGTTGGTGCTGTAGTAGAAGAAAAGTTGTGTATATATGCAAAAGCCTAAGTGCAACACATAATTAAGGGACTAGTATGTAACATGCAATGTAGTTACATTATTGTTAAAGACTGCAGGGAAAGCTGCTTACGTGTTTAAAGGTGCTCCCCCACACACACTAACCTACATCCTCCACATGTTTACAGAAATTTTCAGTCTTAAAAAACACTGGACAGCCACAGAATTACACACTAGAAATACGTACTATGACAAACTGCTGCTAGAACATACAGAACATGCCATCTGGAATACGAAAGAAGCCAACGGCAAAATACCAGCCCTGTCTCACATAAAGCTAGGAGTCCTTAGCAGCCTCTCAATGTGTTTGATACCAGCCTGCAGGGCAGAGGGAACACAATTTCTGTTTTAGCATGAGGTTATGCACTTAGATAATCTTGTGAATTAGGGGTAGTAAACTGTAAAATTCACATTAAATTTACAGACCGTGTGACATGCTTCACCCAAATTATATGTGTATGATAATGAATGTTTTTTCATAGTTTCAAGTAAATTTTGGAGTAAAGACTAAGAATGAACAAATAAATTATTTTCTGAAATTTTCTTTGAAGGTCTGTTTTTCTTTGAAATATTCTTTGAATAACTCATTAAAATCATGTGTACATAAAGCAATACACAAACAGCTGTCTTTAAGAACAAGTATTTTCTATATAAAAGGAAATACGGGTAAAGACAAATCCTAGGGTGGTTCTTTATGCAAATATCAGAATATTTAAGACTAAAAAAGTACTGTGAGCAAGTCATGTGTTTATTGCTTCTAAAACAGGCATCTTAAAAACACTACTATCTATCCCACTAGGATGATCAGGTTATGGTTATTGTCAGTTTGGTTCTGCATATGCACTGAAACAATGTAGCATCTCTTATAGATATATATACATATATAGATATATCGATATTGGAGACCATATCGTTTTTTTTCCCAATGACTCAACTAAAACTTTCCTTTCCTCAATTTAATGAAATACAAAATATAAGTGTCTGTTATTCCCAGTTTTAGACTAGGCAATTATTTCATTACAGAATCACACAATCAGGTTGGAAAAGACTTCCAAGATCATCAAGTCAATCTCTGACCAATCACCACCTTGTAAACTGAACCACAGAACTAAATGGCACGTCTGGTTGTTTCTTGAATACTTCTAGGAATAGTGATTTTACCACCTCCCTGGACAGTCCATTCCAATGCTTGACAACACTTTCTGTGAAGAAATTCTTCCTAATGTCCAACTTAAACCTCCCCTGGTGCCACTTGAGGCCATTTCTTCTCATCCTGTCACTGATTACCTCGGAGAAGAGACCAACCCCCACCTGGTTCCACTCTCCTTTCAGGAGTTGTAAAGAGTGATAAAGTCCCCCCAAGCCTCATTTCCTCCAGGCTAAACAACCCCAGCTCCCCCAGCTGCTCCTCGTAAGACTTGTGCTCCAGACCCTTCACCAGCTCCGTTGCCCTTCTCTGGACACGCTCCAGCCCCTCAATGTCTTTCGTGCAGTGAGGGGCCCAGAACTGGACACAGCACTAGTGGTATGGCCTCACTAGGACTGAGTACATGGGGACAATCACTGCCCTGGTCCTGCTGGCCACACTATTCCTGATACAAGCCCGGTGCCATTGGCTTCATGATTAAGACAGAATCATTAGGACAGAATATTTTTCAGTTCTATTCCCATCTCATAAAGTACACCTTAAGTAAAGCTTGAAAGATTTCAGTAAGGTCCTATTAAATGCATTCCTGTGACAAAAGATTTCAGCAAGAGAGAACTCATTCTACTAAAGAACATTCATTGCATGCAAAAATTCTGTCAAAACATAGTCAGTTAACAGTTATCTTTGAAAAATTAATCTGAAAGAAATTATTAATGTTGCAGTAAAATAAACAAGATCACACATTTTGCTTTTTCTAAGCATTAGCTTAACATGCTGGAAGATTATTGTTTTCTGTGGGAATTGCATCATTGTCTCATTTTCTCCATAATCACTGCCAGGATGCCACAGCAAACCAATTAGATGTTTAAACAGCTGGGATTTTTTTGTTTGTTTGTTTGTTTTTTCATTTGTTTGCATGCTAGCTCATTTCAGATCTCTTTAGATGTTAATAAATAAAAGTTGAAATTTCATTAAGAACCTATTTCATCCATCAAGACACTATAGGTTTTTTTAATATCAAATCCTTCTTCTGACTTTCCAAAAGATTTCAGCTAAGGGTAACAATTTCTTTTTTAGCAATACATACTATTTTAATTAAATATTCTATAATCAGTGCAAAACCTGATCAAATTTGAGGTGTGCACGGCAAATGAAGAAAATGAAGCAAATAATGATAACCCTTCTCAAACTGAAAACAAACAGTACTCATCTTCCTGGCATTACAGAACAAACTTCCACTAACACGTTTCAAGGCATCACTCAAAATACTGATCTGGGTTTAAGACCATTTCACAATGTAACTAGGCCCCACCAAAACTGAAAGCTGCAGTAACTTTAAGCCACAGCCATACCCGTGTGCATGCACTCATGTGAAAGTATCGCACACACTAAATTGCACTGAGGCCGTGAGAACATGCAACTTAGTAATGTGCAATATCTCCACCAGAGCAAGCAGAATGGGAGCTTCGGGGAAGAAGGGTATGGTGCATTCAGGAAGAGAACGACATGCTGCTCAGGGAAAGGAAAATGGTTCAGGCAAAGGTGTGCATGCTACTACTCGGAAACCTGTGAGTTGGAGAATTACCACTTCATCCATTCAGGACAAAAACAGAACAAACATCAAAATCCAGACAAGAGCACCCCCTCCCTATTTCAGGGGTAAAGAATATAATTTTCCTACTTATACTGCGAAGTAGGTGACTCATGAACTACCCTTCTGAACAAAGCAAATCTCACACTGTTATGGGCAGATAATGATTCCCCTCAACCTTCAAAGTACTACATCATTAATTATAGTTACAATGAAAAATTTCACTGCTATTGAGAACTACTATTTAGAAAATGATCTAAATACAGTAAACTGGTCCAAGTGGTCCTCATGTTTCTAAAGCAAGTCATCTTCCTAAACCCGATAGAGTGGTGCCAAAAGAACTCCTGCAGCTGGACCTTCTCTGGCATAACCCTTCTGCCACAGTCACCAGTCCCCTCCCTGCTCCCCTTTCTTCACTGATTCCTATGGCTGACTTGAAGTGGTTTCAGTGAAAGTAAATAATCTATTTACTATATTCACAGGCAACTAACCACCACTGTCGGTCAAGGGAGATTCTTGCACATGATGAAATATTACCTTTGTAATTCATTACATTTTTGTCCTGATACCCCATTATGTGATATGGAAAACAGGGGAAAAAAATTAACCAAAAAAACCCCCAACCAACCAACCAACCAACAAAAAGGACAGAACCATGGAGGTATGAAATGCAAAGGACACATGAAGAATTTATGAATTTATCAAGAAGAAAAAAGAGTAATGAAATGTGGCCACACCAAGAAAGTTAGAATCAGGCTGAGAAAGACCTGAGATTGCAAACCAAAGAAAAGGGGAAACAGATAAACCAACTGGGCATGAAGGACCAAAACTACTAGAGAACAGAAGCTCTTTTACTGCTAAGCCATTAGCAGTATTTAGGATTATTGTAACTTTCCTAAATTTTTATTTCCCATCTCATTTACAGGCAATGGCACATGAAATTCCAGCATGGAATTTTGAATTAGTTGGTTGATTTGAAAGAGAACCAGTACTTCATATATCAGTCAGAAATCCCTGTGGTCACATATGCTATTGGTAGTGATCTTCCTCCCAGGTTTTTTACTGTGTTTTAGGGAATCATCATACAACTACTGACCTTTCCTCTTCCCTGTAGATTAAATGCTGCCATCCACAAGACGCAAGCAACGAGGAGAAGCAAATGCAATACATGACAACAAAGCACACGCAAGTGTTTAGTCTAAAATCACAGGAGCATTTTCATGATAAAAGCTACTCAGAATTGGGAAAACTGGTTTATGACCAATTTGCAAATCTGTGTTTGTTCTATAGTCCAAACACTGCCATGAGTTTCCCATGAGGAGGGCTGCTTGGAGGCAGGCAGCATTGCCTGTGAGAACAGGGAAAACTCAGTCAAAGGCAGGTATCTGGGGCAAAGGCAAATGCCCAGCTTACAGTCACATTTACAACATGGGAAAAGACCAAACTAGCAGCAGAACATGCCCTTTGTCCTCCAGTCCCAAGAGAGACCTAGAAAACAGTTCTTTTGTTGACTGTAAAGGGTTGTGTGGCCCCTTCTTTCCCACTGCCCTTCATGAAAAGGTGCCACCTCTTCAGCACTGAGGAGAGGAGGACCTTCCTTACATCAAGCTGCTGCCTTCCCCACATGGCAAGAGACATTCCCATCAGCTGTCCTGCGTTCTACAGATAGGAAGGGACACCCACAACCACGCAAAAAGTGACTCTCCCACCATCACCCAAGCCCTCACTCCAGACCATTACCAGAATCAGCCCCACCACTGCCCTGAGTCACATCACCACCAGCAGTATCCCCACAGTTGTTTCTCCACCACCAGCAGCATCCCCACAGGAATTTGTCCTGCTGAGCACACAGCCGTCCCCTTCTCTGGCCCATGCTCACCCAGCTGGTTACTGGAGGCTGCCACGAGCCTGGCTGAAGTCAGAGGAAGGCGCAGTCACTGCTCTCCCTTCATCCCACTAGGACAGCCACCTCCTCAAAGCAAGGCTCATGCTTTTCCCAGCACAACTTGTCCTTGGTGGAGCTGTGCTGGCTGGTGCATCCAAACCATCTTTTGTCTTTCATGGCTCTGCCTTTGTTCCCCTAGGTTTGCCAAACAAGCTCTTGGCTCAGGTATGGCACAATGCTTTTGTCAAATCCCTGCTCGATCCCACCACCTGATGCATGCTGCTGGCATTCTGCCTCCCTGGTGTCCTGGATGAACGAATTTCCTATCTAAGGCTAGGAGGGCAATTCATCCCATGGTTTACAGCAGACAGTTCTTGGATTACACTCAGCTTCTTCAAAACTCCTATAGTGTCGCCACAGCTGCATCTATTGTTTCCCACTACTCAAGTTCAAATTTATAATCTGAGGTATTTAGACAGAAACAGTGAGATTCAACACTTGGCTCAAAGCAGCCTGGAGTGCTGCTCTTACCCCTATATAGCTCACAAATCTATTTGTGTGAACAGAGAACTGTCACTGTATTTGCAAACTCATCATAATGAGAGTTAGAAAAATATTTATAAAATTTATAGCTACTTATAGTCCATAAAATAAAAAAACACAGCACAGTTCTGATGAGAGAAACTGAAATGGGAAAAGGTCTTGGTTTGTTTAAGAGCTTGCTGGGTAACATCTTTAAATTAAGGGATTTCTTGAGCTACAGAAACGAGTTGCCAAGTGCCCTCCTTTCCCCCTTGCTCTTTTCCTCTGAAACAAATGGCAAAGCACACAAGGGAACAGACTTCCTTGATTACATCCAAGTTTCCTAGTGCTTTTCACAAACACATTTTAAGTAAAAGAGCAACAGAAGTGACTGACAGCTTGGAGGATGATTATTTTTATGTCATTTGGTTTATGAGCAACAGAGAGGTTAGGTCTGTCTCTTGCTAGGACGATCCCTGCCCTCTAGACAGGACTAGTAAGATGATGTCTTAGCTTTGTGCACTTACTGTGTCCTGCTGAAGAGTGGTGGGAGCTGGAACATAGCTGGTGACTTTTGAGATTTATTAACCTAATCTTTTTGGTCAACTTGAAAGCATAGATATTTTGAGGGTGAATTCACATTATGTAATGCTGTCACAGTCTAATGATGAAAGCAACTATAGATGTTTCATTATTTGACAAAATTCATAACACAAATGGAGCCTCTTCCATCCTACCACCAAGCACTAACATCCATTTTGCATGCCATTTACAGATGAGGTGGAGTGTAGAAATGGGGTGGTTGGACGGTCGGGACGGTGGTGAAACAGACGGAGACGAGAGATCTCTGGAGCCCAGGCTGGTCTTGTGGAATGCGGTTTATTGCTTAGGGCGTGGGTAGAGGGGGCCTGCTGAGAGCTGCCAGACGCAGCTCTGAGCAGGCCCGAGAGAGATAAGAAGGAGAAAAGGGCAAGAGCAAGAGAGGATGAGCAAGAGCGGAAGAGCAAGAGCGGAGGAGCAAGAGAGCGAGCACGCGAAGTTCCCGATACTTTATCTCTTTTTCTACTGAATATTCTAATTTACACTAACCAATCTAATACAAGACACAAATCCTATAGCATTTACATACAGCCTATAAGGATCATTACATCACCATACTATGTGACCTTAGGACCTTTGATAAGGAGAGGGGCACTTTTTGGCTTAGGGGAGATCGCCTTTAGCTGGCCATACTATTGTTTCTCAGTTGTTCAGTAACTGAGGCTTGGCTTTTTAGACATCGAACTTTACTCTTAATTCCATTTCACTTATAGGTTTCATATTCTCAAAATCTAAGCAGTTATATTTATAAGGCTTTCCTGTTTCATCTTCCCCAACAGTGGAGAAGACATTTTTAGGTTCCTACCCCTGCAGCAACAACTCATCTCCAAAAGGAAAGAATAGTTGCTACTTTGTGACAAAAGAAAGAGCTTGAAGTAGCAAGCGTTTTTCATATGGCAACAGGCTGGGCATGCATAAACTCATGAGAAATTGTTACTGTACTTGCCATACTTATATACCGAAGATCACAGTAAGTCTGGAGTGGAATGCAAGCTAACCAAGAACCATTAGGATAAATCCTTATGTACAACTGAGAAGTGAGGAACTTCTGAAAATCTCAGAAGAATCATTCCAAAGAATTCAAATAAGGCACCAAGTACAGACTACTCCAAACAAATACGAATGACTGATTCAGGCTACCTTAGTGAATACACAGACTGAGGTCCCTTGTGTATGACAAGCTGCTTCACATTCCACGTTCTCCAGATTCTCCAGACACTGGCTTTTGCTCATCATATTTGCAGTTACTGATGCATGCTGGCTCTTTCCTACTCATTTTCCAGTGGCTTTTCTAAAACTATTTTCTTTCTCTCCTCCATTCTAATTCTGAGAAATACTTTGGGTCACCTTAGTGTCATACCTGTAAACTTATAATTGCATTTATAGTATCCGTGCCCAGATAAACCATATCCTGGTTTTTCACACTGTTCCCCTCTACCATAGGCTAAAGAGAACAATTTGTGAGACAAGTATGAGTTTCCAAATCTGCTCACACTATTCAGAAAAGATAGAACTGAGATACTAACCATGTGATCAATGAAAGCTCAATAGCAGTCACTCAAGAGAAGGGCTATTAACCTTTGGGCAGAATTCCAAATCTGTTGCTTTCTACCTGAATTGCCCCCTCATTTCAAATGACTACAGCAGTTAGCACTGTTGTTCAAAATCCTACACAATATAATATAACCTTCCCATTGTTAAAATGGCCAAGATTTGGCAATAAGTTTGGAAAGTGCTTTAGTACCTCCCTGGTTTAAAACTTATTCATGTATTGTCCATGTGCACAAGATGACACAGAAAGCAGTGGTGTTAGAGGCAATGGCTATACAGAATTTAGCTTGGAGTCTGTTCACTTTGCCCAGACCATCAACTTCTTTGTAAAAGTACACTACGATTTAAACACATCATATAAAACCTAGTTTATTACCAGCATGTTAGTGTTTCAAGCTGCTAACAGCTGGTTAAAAACTGGTGATTTCATTCATCTGTGATGAATGAACATTACTGCACCACCCCAAAAATAGCTTTACTGGGTAATCTTTGTGAACCATATCTAAAATCATAAAAAATCCTTCTTCAATTACTGAAGTAGTTTAGAGCTGACACACAAAAATGGTGACTAAGCATGAAACACTATGGATGTACTCTGTAGGTGCAGTACAGTAGTGGTCCAAGTGTGATAAGGAGAGCGCTCCCCTGTTGTTCCCCTTGATGTAATGTTGTTTATGGAGATCATGAACTAGATTTATTTCAGATGAAACTGAACTGGAAAATATACTCCAGAAGCATATCTAATACATTCCAGGTACAAATGGGTACTTATTCTCCAATATTAGACAAAATACTTCAAACTAGGTAATTCTGAAATGTGTAGAGCACAGATGTCAGTTCCTCCATTTCTACTGTTTTGCTGCATGAATCTGCTCCTACTGAGCTGCCCTAGCTGTTACTGCCAACACAACTGCAAACACTGCTTCCTGATGATTTAGGGATCTCATGGGTGTAGCAGTTTTACTAAACACTAGTATTCATGACAGCACAGATCTCTGAAAATTTTTTAGCCAAGTCCAATCAAATTGCTCTATTAACAATCAAAGGGGAAAAAGTAATTGATGCTAGGTTCTTGAAATCTTTGAGATTTGCAATTCATCTTTGAAACACAATCTGTTGCAACTGTTAATTATTTGCAGTTGAACATCAAATTTAAAAAAGTATTTTCAAGAAAGGGCAAGAAATCACCAGGATACCTTATTGCTTCCTCCACAGATTGGCCAACTATATTTGAGGAGGGACCTGGCTGAGACAAAGGTGTCAGGCTTATCACCCATTTTACTGGCTTGTAATACTCATCACTGGAGCTCAACAGGTAGAACAGCGTGGTCAGAAAAATCACCTGCAAAACAAATTGATGTTTTAAATTAAAAGATAATAAATACTTTACAGAATTAAGAGTATGCAGCTATGCTTCAGATACTGAATTTTACTGGAAAGGAACAAGATACTCTTCCACAAGCCTGGATTTAGAAAAACACAAAGAGCTGAAAGAATAATTTTCTCCCCTGCTCTACAAAGGACTTAGCATTTACAGCTAGACATTATAAAACTTCTGCCTCTGTTCAGTCTCTTCCCAAAGTCACATCTAGACCAAACTATTAGAATGCTGGTCAACATTCTAGTTGTGGGGCTTTTTGTTTCTTTTTCAGCATGTTTAACAGATCAAAAAATTGCTGAATAGTTACATCTATTCTCAAAACAAGCAAACAAAACTGCCAAATAAATTTGGGCTGTCTCAAGAGTCATTATGCAGCTGGGTATCAGATATGAATTACACAAAAATTCACAACTATAAATTTTATGTTAAGCTGGCAATCCTAAGTGACTATTCCTTCTGTGAGTTTGATGATGAGTCTCAGCAGAAGTGATGGCAGTTCCATTGTTCCAGTTAAAAGACAAAAAAATTACAATCAGATTGGATTAGCTTCCACTATGTTGCAGTCAGTTATGTTTCTCTTGTTTTCCTGTCAGTGGGCTCAGCAACTTCTTGGGTAAGCATAAATCACAGAACTCTGTCCATCTTGAAACAGAATACCTTGAACAAGAGCAATCCATTCTGTATGCTCCAAATGTAAACTATGGCTTATATTTGCTTCATCTACAAGTCTGAGATCTTTTTTCTTTTTTCCCAAGATTAGAAAGAATTCTTTCACTTACCCTGTTTCCAACCTACTCGTATTCTAGAATAAACCACATCTTAATCTTTTTCTATGAGCCGAAGAGCCTGACCTCCAAAAGTCTCTTACATTCAAGCATTTTATCCAGTTTGCAGACTGGATGGTCTTTTCCTTCATTCTCTCTGAAGATGCTCAGAAAACAAAATGCAGATAGCATTGCAGTATTTCATTACCAATCTCAAGAATGACATCCATCTGTCTCTGTTCCTAATTTCTCTATACTCAGTAAAATGGTACTATCATTTTCCCCCCTACTCTACCCTCCCGACTTTGATAGTCACACTCAACTATTCACCTATAATGACCCCTGTCTAAAATGTCATATATGGGTTTAGGCTATATTCCATCTTCCCAGGTGTTTGGCTTCTGCCTTGGGTGATAAACCAATCTAGCTAATCAAACAAGTCATATTAGCAGATTCAAACAGCATGCTGTTACCAATCATTTTGAAATTAAAAAAAATAATAAAGATATTTAATCTTTGCTTTAATTGCAAATAGTCTAGTGCCAGTAGCAGTATAAGCTATGTTTTGTTACAATTTCAAGTAAGAGCATCTTAAAACTTGAATCACATTCTAACACCCTTTTAAATTCTGCAATTATGGCTATTTTGCTTCCTTGATGGGCTCTGCCATTTCTCCTAAGCTACTGTAATATTTCCTGATTTCACTAGAAAACTATACTGAAGCAGGGACCCAGATGTTGTTGTGTCTTCCTTCCACTGAGCTCAGCCTACAGATCCTTCTTGCACATGCAGTTTTCAACAGAGAGAGCAGCATATTGCTCTAAGTACAGTAAGTATAATATCTGCTTATGCTGACTGTTCTTCCCCAGTGTTTACACAAGAAACTTGCCTTCTTAAAGAGATACAAAATAGACACACCCACCTGAAGTGTAAAAGCCAAAGCAATGGCTGGGAATGAACAGCAGTGGAATAAAATGGTGTTAAGCTGAACTACAAGCTAGGAAAAAGCACAAACCCTACTCAATTTCTGCTAAAAGAAGATGGATGTAACCATAGCACCATACAAAATTAACTGAAGCTTGGAATATCTGCCTTTTAGGTTTAGGAAATTAACGTAGTTCCTTTAGCACAATAGGTGTAGAAATGCAAAAAGAAGCTGTGGTCACTGAATATAGTAACATATTATCAAATGGCTTGCTGACTCTTCCAACAAGTAGAATAGCCTCAATACTACTTTCTGCAGCAAAAGATATTTACTATCTTAGAGCAACGAGGCTCTAACTTTTCAGACCTCTTTTACAGGTCTGAGATACCTAAATTGTTTCCTAAGCAACAATTCAAGATCCTGCCAATGACTACAAGTTACCAAAGACAAGACAGTAAGACCTTTCCATAGGTAAACAATTGATGGATTACTATTTCATGTTGTAGAATTTGTTCTGTAGCTGAAAACATTAAATACTCTAATTTGAGGAGGGATAGACTGAATTCAAGGAGAAAGCTCTGTGTAAACACGCTCTACTAAAATGATAATTCAGCATTTCCATAGATATCAACAAACACATAACCTAATTGCTTGTACATCAGGCCCAGTGATTCAGTAAATATTTTTTATCTGCTTTTCATACTCAGTTTTCTGCTGTAAAGCTTCAGGGTTTTTGTTTGTTGGGAGTTTTTTGCTTATTTTGGGTTTTCTGGTTGTTTGTTTAGTTGTGTGTTTACAGCATCCAAAATCTGCGCATTCCCTGCAGGACTGTAGATGCCCACCAGCCAAATGGAGCTTTTTCTCTCCCAATCTTTGTAGCAGAGTACGGCCACAGCGAGTGTGTTTGTGTGTACGTGCACGTGTGAGCACACACGTGTGCATACTTATACACCCACACAAAGGCGTATACATACATCCACGTGCACGTGGGTGCAGGTAGGAACTTGTATTCAGAAGTGAAATACAGCACTTCTATAACTAGTGATCAGTTTTCAAAAGTCTGTTGAGGATCTGAATAGTCTTACTGGATTGTGGATGGATGTGCTACACAGATTGATGTTCCTACTGAACGTTTTGATGGAAGACATGTTTCAAAATGGAGATTCTGAACAAAGTGTCCAATATTTCCATGTTTCAAGTACAATTTTAAAAAACTTTTATCAAAATAAAGTTAAATATTTTAATTTCTGCTCAAGATGACCAAAACTGGACTGAAATGTAATCAGTAGAAAAAATAACCACTTTGAGTATTATCTTGTTGGAAAATTTAAGTTAGTTTGTGCCACTCCAAACTAGTAAAAACTTTTCTGTAGCAACTAGGAAACCTGAAAAACGAAAAAATAAGAGTACAGTTCAAGCATCTAATCTTTAATAGAATTCCAACACAGCAAGATCCCAACTACCTCTGCTAAACCAGCTGACTGCACAGTGCCCCAGCAAGAGGCAGGACCCTGCTGGCAGACAAAAAGTCAGATCATGCATCACAGCAACAGCCTGAAATGAACTTTATATAATTTATTAGACATCTAAAGACAAATTTTGTGTCTGAGCCTGAGTGCCTTGAAATCACTGGCAGTTAGTACCCAAGCTTGCAATTTTTGTATGCTAACTTTTTGGACACAGTTTTAAATGTGCCATCTTGGGTGAAGTTGTGGACTAAGGAAGAAATAAAATACTCTCATGCAATCTTTTTCTTATGGAAGACAACTAGAAAACAAATTGCTGATTTCCCCTGTAACAATTTTTTCCATCTTCTAAAAGCAATGACTTGTACAGGGATATGCTTATGAGGACATGCCATAAGACTTCAGCAGTTACGTAGGGTATCACAAGTTACAGCTTAGTATCCTCAAGGCCTGAAACAAGAATTTTCCACTAATAGAATGACAGGAAGACTTACTACCTCCTAATGTAAAAGTTACACAAATCTTGCCCTCTGTCTAGAATGCCCCCAGACAGATACGGAATTTGCAAAATCTTAAAGAATTTTGGTATTAGGTAAGTTTAGAAGATGTTTCCAATGCTTTAGGTTTGAGTTTTCATTGTTACAACATGTGCAATTAGGTTCTTCCAGTAAAACAGACCATGTGAACCAATGCCATACCACTTACCACTGAAAGCACGAAATTGAGAAGCGCTGTGCCACTGTGGAAGAGGATTGTCACTAATGTTGTAACTGTAGTAAACAAGAGGCTCACATTGCGACTCATCACTATCCACAGAGACTCCAGGATCTGAAAAATGAGGGAGAAGACCAAGTCAGGCATTGGATGCTATTAACAAGGACAGAGAATTACTTACTGTTTCATCTCCACCAAGCTATACAAAGATGACTTCTCTAAAAAAAAATCACCTTCCCTCACTCTTACACTACAGCAGGTTCTATCAAGTGAAAATGTCTACTTTACCAAAGGTAAGTTTCTATGTAGTTGATTACAAGGTTTTGGAATTTTTCCCCCAATATTCAAAATTATTTCATTATGCAAAATTGAAAAAAAAACTACATGTAACACTTTTTTATTGTGATTAACATTGCTGTCAAGCAGATCTAGTCTTGGGAGAAAATATTCACCTTTTCAAAACCAGAAATGTTAAGACACAAAGAACAAGGAGCAACGTCACAAGGTAGAAATAAATCTAAGCTTCAAATCAAGCTTCAAATCAAATACTAAAAGTATTACTTCAATAAATTTGTTCTTAAAAGCTTTCATGGTAATGAAATGCATGTTTTTAATAATATCTGCAGAGAAATGCAAAAGTTGTAATTTTGAGTAAGGATGCATCAGTTAGTCAAGTAACTTTGAAAAATAAATCAAACAATCTTAGATAATCTATTAAAATTTGTACTGGCTTGGGGAACTGATTGCTTATGGTTACATATAGTGAAGACTAGTTTTGATGCATCAAAAGGAGGCACATGGAGGCATCCTAAATGCAATGCACACTAGTTTCAAACAAATATTTTATCCAGAAAGAATACAGTAAGAATGTATTAGCCGAAGTGATTCTAACAAATAAAAGAAGCAAGATCACAAACAAATCTCCTTTCAGATTAACTAATGTAACTGGAAAAACTGTAAAAGTTCTGACACAAAAGCCCTTCAGGTTCAAAGCTCTAAGTGAAGACTTCAAAACAAGCAACCGTTAGTCTTGGTTTAACAAATGGAAATTAGACTGAATTAAAACAAAACTAACCAACCAAAAACCCCCTAAAACAAAAAAAACCCCTTCCCCAGTAGGCAGCATTTGTAGAGCAGACAAAGGAGTGTAAGCCATGTGATCACCTCTCCTTTAGAAGTTGAGTGAATCATATCAAACTTAATTTATTAAGCATGAACTTGAGAGGGAGTGAGTGCTGGGGGAAATGAAAGGGAATTAAAACCAGAAAGACCTACTTAGTTCATGCTTCCTACTATTTAATGGGAATTATGAATGTTAAAGCTCATCTTTTGTACAGATTTTATTAGTCTCTCTTGAGAATTCGAGTGAGGTTATAAGTGACAGGGACACTGCTGAAGAATATTCTCCCACTGGTACCTGTCCCTTTGCTTCTTGTATGGATTACGAATTCATTCTGGGGTACAGCAGTGCTGTAAGTTCATGCAGCCCCTAGGTAACACCATTATGTGCACATTATGTTATGAGGACTGTAAACACAGAGGACAGTGAATTCTGGGGGAATGGTTTGTAGCTAAAGCAGAGGCTGTCCAGTTGGTATTCAGTAAAGATACTGCTATCATTGCTAACAGCAGGCCTTAAATTGCATGCAAGGTTCCCCTCCCAGATATTTAAGCCTGTTACTACAACTTGGTGTGTGAACAAGAGCTTCTGTGCCACAGGTCTTCTGTTATAATGTGGAGTTTAATCACAGAACAGCAGTAAAGGCCCTGAAAATAGGGACACAGGTCCCTAAAGCACAGCAGTGCTTTGAGTAAGAAGGCACTGAAGACGCACAACCTTTAGAGCTAGGAACACCATTTTTCCTTCAAGAAAATGAGGTAGGAACTAAGAAAGGGGAAAAATACCCCAGCAGGCAAACAACAGGACAAGGCACTTGCCATGACCTAGAAAATTAATGCTTCTCCCAAGTATGACAGCAGATAGTCCAGAGCAGCGGTCAAGGGGCAGGAGTCGTCCAGAACAAAAACACTTTATGAAAGGACAAGCTCCTTAATTTGAGGGAAGATGATGTCCATTAAGTTCCAGCTTTCCATACCTAAGAGCTCTTGAGCCATCTCATTTAGATTCCTGTGACTCAGACCATTAAGGACAGCCTCTATTGGTGCCAACTACACAGCATCATCATGATGGTATTTTATCCTCACAGCTCATGTAGGACATGATTGTTAAGGACTGACCACTTTGAATACATAAAACTAGGAGACTGTACAGCAAACCATTAGTATGAACTGTGTTTGTAATGAAAATTGGTCTAGTGAAGTTTCACTCTAAAAAGTAAAACTAGCCTGATTTCACAGTCTTCTAAATACAAATCACAGCAATTGTTAAGACCCTCACTTGCAACACATAAGCTGAGCTGATACCAGTGAGAGTTCACAAGGAGAGGAGCTTGTTCAATCTGCCAGAGAAAAGCACACAACTGGTGGGACTGTAGAAGTTTTCTTCAAAATAGAATGTTTCTCCAGTATAGGCAGGATTTATTGAACACTTTTTGTAGAAGCTTTAGTCTGAGGGCTGATAACCAGGAGTATACAACTGCAGGTAGTTTGAATGTAGGTATCAAGTTGTTCAGTTACCATCAGGAATGGCTCTCCTACATGAACATCCTTGTTTGGCTAAGTCATTGATTGGAACTGCTGAACTAGTTATCACCAGCACCTGCTTTAGAGTAAGTGCAGATAGTGCCTTTCTACAGCTTTGGTAGGTCTTACGAAAGCAACCGCATGTTTTACAACTCATCTCCAACTACAGAATAATTCCTCGTTACGCATATGTATCATTAAAATTTCAAAATACAAGCTTTTCATAGCTAAGGTGAGAAGACAGACAGAGCAGACATTAATCATTACTGAATACAGTATCAGAATGTGCTCAAATATTTGCCTACCACTCACAAAGTCAAACTACGTGCAACTGCACCGAGGAGTCCGTAATGCTGCTTGATTCCCAGAGCCTACTGCAGCTGAGTAGATGAGCTCACCTACTACACATAAAGAATTGTTAACACCTTGCCAGATGAGATGAGTTCTCCAAAACACAACAAAAGGTATTTATGCAATAATGTTACACTACTTTTAGTTACTTTTTTATTATTAAATAACTGAAAACCACACCTCTTTCCCCAAACCACTGCTCTCTAAGCAGCCACTAGGGATCAATGTTTAAAAGAGCTACGAAGCTGTACAGAATTCAGTACTCCCTTAAGCATCACACTGTGCTGTGTCACCATCAGCATCAGTTAATGTGCCTTTCCAATCTGTAACAGGCAAGAAAGCAAAATTGCACACAATGTTCTCAGGCATCTAGGGTGTCCTCTTGGCCACTTTTAAACTGGTCAACACCTGAAAATGAGGGCTGAAAGGCACTTGACCAAAACAGTAATTTGCTGAGAACTTCAAGTCAGCAAACTTCTGGAAACCAGATAAATCTATGTGCCTAACTGGATTCTAAAGATCAACAGATGTATAAAGGGAATAAAAGTGGACACATGTTAAAAAAAAGCCCAAAAAACCATGCTAGTTGATATATTACTGCACAATGGACTGAATTAGCTATAAACTTATGAGATTACTGAAGAAATTACTGGAGCCAGAGAAAATATTAGGCTATGTAGTAACTCAGTGAAATATTTGAGAAGCTGACTTGATTTAAAACACAAGGATCAGTCATGCTAAAGGCACAGAAAGAGAAACATAACTGAGCTGAAGCTCAGTGTGTACATCTCTGTAGAAGGTCTTCTGTCTTCCTGTCTGGGAGATCTCTGAATGAGATACTGCCTGCTGGTGGAATGATGAGTATTCTCATGCAAGGAGCCAAAAGATCAAATTAAGAAGACATTAGCAATGTCTCATATAACATCAAGGGAGCTCTGAGTCATCACTCACCGATTTAGCTAGGAGCGATGCACTTTCTCAATGCTACAAGCATACAAGAAATGGAGAAAAAGGGTATGAATGGAAAAGCAGATGAGTGAGGAAAGATTGAGTCTTTTTTATTTTTCAGAAATTAAATCTTAATAGTCCAGCTATGTGCTGTCTGGTTCATCCATCTGATAAACTAACTTGGAGTGGAGCACGGGCTGCAAAATACAAGGCAGATGTGAGGATCCACTCTTGCTCTCTCTGCAAAGAATGAGATTAAATAAACCCCACTTCAGAAACACATCACTGATTATATTACACTGATTTTAAACACTACTGCTTCTAATACTGGAAAAAGGCAGCAGTGCTGCTAACACCAAAGCTTTTAGAAAAAAAAGCTAACTGATGATTTGGAAAAGCTTCATATTAAATCTTCAGGCAATTTACAAGTTTATGTAGTAAATTACTTTAAAATAATTAAGGTCTGTCTACATCAAACTACAGCTAAGCATAACTGCTACAATAAACAGCACATTTTGAAGGGGGTACAGAATTCTTTCAAGTTTTACCTGATACTCAAAATTCTGAATTGATGTTGTTACAAATTAAATGAACAGCAGCAATTCCCCAGCACACCTACATCACTGATTTAATTACATGCTTTCAACTCTAAAATGAATATTTCCTCCACTACGGGAAAAGCCTGAAGTGAAACCCTAGCATCTGTCTTCTTCTAACGTTTATCTTACAGCAAATGCTCCTTCTCTTATTAAGGAGGAAGAACACTTCCTATGCTTTCCACCAATGGAAAAGAGCTTATCTGCTTGTGGCTGTAACATGACACTGTCAAATAGCTCTATTTTCAGAGAAAACTGTCATCTGTTCTATTCTGAAATACTTCAGAAAGCCAAGGGGCTAGGAAGACATTTATTTTTTGGTAAACTAAATCTCTGCATAAATATTTGTTACATGCAAGTAGTGTAATCATACACACTTATTCTTCTCCAAAAGTGAAGGAAATCTCATTAGAGCTGCACATCCACTTCTTTAAACACTTCTTTACAGCTATCTCATTTTCTTTAAATTATCTGTATGTTAAAAAAACTGTCAACACAGCTTTAGGACTGTAGTGTGTCTTTCTATCTTCTTAAGAACTGCAAGCTAGCATTGATTTCAAGTGTTCAGCCTCACTCTCCCTGTAAACAACACACTCAACCAAAAAAAAGTTAGAACACTTTGAGTTGGAAGGGATCTTAAAGATAATCTGGTCCCAATCCCCCTGCCATAGGCAGGGCCACCTTTCCTTTCCACCAGGTTGCTCAAAGCCCCATCTAATCCGGTCTAAATCCCACCCAAAGTTCCATTAAAGATGAAAAAAAGCAAACAAGCAAAAAATCCAAGCCAAAGAATCTAAGGAAAAGAAAAATTAAATCCCCAGAACACACACTCCCAAAAGCATTCACATAATTTCAAGTATTAACCCTTCCCAATTCAGTATGCCATTCTAATAACCCATTCTTCTTCTTCAAAATACCAGGAGAAAGATTTTCATGCTGTGATAAGAACATAAATCCTGAATACAGTAAGGCTGCTTTGTATCTTAAGCTAGGTAAGAAACTTGCTTAAAAATACCAGACTTAAATAAAAACTCTTCTTATTTTCATAATCTCCATGTTTTAATGACCTAAACAAGCACAGAGATCATATTTTCATCAATTTTAATTTAAAATATTAGTGTGAGTAATATTTATGCAATGCACTGCAGACAAGCAAGCCAGGAAAGAAAATGATGCCCAGTAAGGATGTGAAGTCAGGATTTAGAGCTTTATACTAAGCTGACTGTTTTACAGTCTCTCATTAAGGACATGAGTATATGGAGAAAAAAGACAGGTGTTTCCCCACAGCTGATGAGTAATGAGTTCCTGGAAATAAACAGGAAAGCAAGTCAACTGCTGGCACTTTGTTTCTTGAACTTCTAAACCAGATTTTAGAAGTAAAGCAAGCTAGATGTTAGCTAGATGAAAATTTTAATATTAATGTTTTTCATTCTTAAATATTTATTCTCTTTACACTTTTCTTCCCCTCTCTCTAGCCTGCTTAAATTACTGAAGCACACTTTACATCATGGTTTCTGAGCAGCAATGCTGCAAATGACATGCTCTTATCCTGTAGTTTCTCCTCCTTGTATTCCTCTTGCCTAGCAGGAAACTCCACATTGATTTTAGATCATGATGTGCTGTGCATTTTTAAACCCTCTGCCTCAAGCATGCATGGCCAGCTTTGAGAAAGCATTAAGCAAATGTCATTATTAACTGAAAAAAGGTTTACTGCAATAAAGTTTCTCTCAACTTTTTCTTGTCTCACATCTTCTCTGGTAGAAGCTGAAACAATTTAAGCAGCAGTTGGGAGGACAGAGAAAGCACACATGCCTATCTGTCTAAACCAAGAACTGCCTGGAGGCAAATCCTAGCTTTAATTGCATCCACAGAGCTGCTACGGTGTCAGTTAGGTATAAATAATCGACTTCTAAAACTGAAGATACTTCTAGTCATGACAACAGCTCAAGTCAAAGATGAACTGTACTGGGGATTGATTCTATGTATTAAGCATTTTGAACTTAATATGATTTCTTAGTGAAACACTTCAGTCTGGATTGCTTTCAAGGCTTCCTCTTTTTGTCCTCATAAGGTGAAAAGTTGTTATTCAGGAATTCACACTGTGTAAAATATTAATTTTATTCTCCACAGAACTTCCATAAAAAAAGAGAAAAATAAGCTGCTTTCAAGAAATGAATAATAATAATTTGAGGCAAAAAAAGAGATAACCCCCTTGCTTTTATTGCTTGGTTTTGTTTTCACAACCTCTTAGTCAATAGCTTCGTCAGGTATAACCTAAACCAACTGGTTTCTTCTTTTAAGGGAAAAGACTACATAAAATAATGCATTAAAAATCAGATTGCAGGCGACACAGGTAACAATCTGCCTCAGGAAGATGCCTGGGAAGCTGGTATCAATGAAGATGATGACATCACAAGAGCTTCTTCATCATAAACATTTCTGTTTGTTTTACAGCTGTATCTTAAATAGGCTTGCAATAATCGCTTAGGTAATTTTAAGTAACACTAACAGTGTTTCCCTAATTTCCCATGTACTTGAATTCATAACCTTAATGGTACTCCAAGGAGAAATTGCTATCAGTTAGAAATTAGACCAATTTCATAGTAAGTGCAGAGAATACATACCGAGAGAAATGTTTCAATGTTATCATGAACAAATGATGCAACATCTTGCCAGTCCAGAATATCTCCAAGCCAGCTGTTCTGACGGTTTATGTGCCACTTGTGTCCTTTGTGTCTTCCAGAATGTGTTACATTCTTAAAAAGAGACAAAGAAAGTAGACATTCAAATAAAACGTAGAGATATAAGAAAGTCAAAAGCTAATGATTTAGACTGATGTTTTCTTAAGGAGGAACAGATCCAACATGCATCTAAATACTTAGAGCTGCTTTAACTGGCATCCCCAAAAATACCTAGAAGTACTCTGTACACTGGAAAAATTAAAATCTGACAGAAAACTGTAGTTAATGATCCCATTTAATTACGTGTCTGTATATTGTACTGATTCACCTCTGTTAAAAATTAACTTTACTGCCTGACACAATGTTATCTATTTTGCTTTTAATGAAAGCACACAAGAAAGAGGTAATGATTTCAGTTATTGCCTCCATAATTTACTGTTTGCAACATACAAGTCTTCCCAGAATAGCCCATAAAGAAAAATGCAAGCAGAAGTCAAAGCAAGTAATTTTCTCTACGATTAGTTTCTACGTCTCCACAGGTAATGTTCAATCACATGAAACCTAAAAGCTGAACTGGATGCATGGAGGATTTCTTCTGACTACATACCTTTGTAACTGCAACACAAGACAACAAGACATGGCCATAAAAACAACAGCTAATTCCTTGAGTGGCTCCTCCCTAATTATGAAGTTGCCTATTGCCCAGTGAATCATACCTGATTACCATCTTGAATGAGGCTATTTGACTCAGTCTGGGACTGTGACAAGTGTTTCAGAGAAGGATGCCAAAAATCTCTGTAAGCAAGCTTAAGCAAACCCGCTGACTACAACATCCTAGTCTTTAATAGAAGGAGATTTCTCAAGTTCTTAACTATGATTTTTATAATAAGCATTCCACTACTTGTTAAAATTTTGTGAACACTGTTAGCCTTACCAGCCTGCATTCAAAATGACACTATCTTTTTTTGCCACACATGGCAAGTAACATTCCAAGTGAGGTCTCTGCACTGATTTATCCAAGAGCATTACATTTTTTGCTTATTACCAATTCTCTCTAGATGTACTGTTACACTTTGTGATGCACAATTAGCAACCTTCATTAACAATCCACCACCAACACAGAGACCTTTCTTCTGAGCTGGCAATTTATTTAGGGCAGAACCATACGAGTAGTCAAAAATCTTCCTCCAACAGGCCTTCTGTATTTGTAAACTGTATGAAGACCTATCATCTGTTCATCTAGTTCTACACCGAAAATGTGCTTTCTTTAATGCAGAGATCTTCTCAGAACTTTAGAGGTACTTGAAAAATAACTGCATAAAGAAAAGTGGTAATATAATCACAATCATTTAGATATACAGAAATATTTCAGGAATATGACTTCCGAATTTGGTATTTCCATTGCGCAATGATTAATGAATTGCTTTTTCCTTTAAAAGGCAAACAGCATTGGCAGCATAAAAATGATTTAACTTTTGAACTTTTCAAGATTCAGTGTACAGAACCCATTATGAGATGGCTGCAAGAATGCACAGTAAGGAACTTAACAAGAGGACAATCATTTTTTCACAATTTCAAATTAATAGAAGTTACACAAATCATGCAGAAGACCAGTTTCCTTTTCCCAACACCTCAACAACACAAAGTCAGCAGAAAGTGCTAAACTATGAAATACTAATAGAAAGTGAAAAAACCATAAATTAAATGGCACACATAAAAACACACTTAACTACTTAGGTGTAGGACACAGCTCCAGCTGTACTCAAACTGTGACTGTAGAATGATCTGTCTCACACACTTCACATTTTTGCCTTCTTTTTACTGACCTTTACTCAACCTTCCAACTTTCTGCTAATCCCTTCCTCAGAAATGCACACTTACATAATTATCTCAGAGTACTAAGTGATAGTTTATATAAATACCATTTAAATAAGTTACCCACCTTCACAAACCAAGAGTGATAAAGCCTGTCCCAGAGCTCCAGCACTTGTTTCTCAATCACAGCAGTGTTATTTACTTTTTCTCCTAAAATCTTATGGAGCTAAAACACATAAAAATCTTTTATTACACAGGGCAGAATAAAGCAGCCATCTACTGATGAGCTTCAAGCTTGATGAATCATGTAAGAGTGTCTGTAAAGGCATGTATCAAACCCAAATTATTAGAAAAAATTTGCATCAGTATGAAATACACACTTCAGACAACATGGTTCACAATAAAAAGACTTTGTTAAAAAACATTCTGCTGCACTAAGGACTTCTTCCTGCACTGAGAAACCAACCCTGTCTCTAGAATGCTTAATCCAAAACCCTTGATCGTATCTTTGGAGTAAATATTTCAAACAATTTGAGATGTGTGCTAGATATCCAAATATATAAATAAGAATCTTGGAAAATTCTTCTGAAGAAAGTTAGCTTAACTATATAAATTATGATTAAAATACGTCTAGGGTACCACACCCAGCCATTTCCACACAGAAATTAGAATACAGGGGAGAGGGAGGGGTGGTGGTCACAATGAAAGTCTACATTTTCTATAACAGGACAGCTAAAGCCATTTAAAAAAAAAATTACTCAATTTCATTTGATGCATTTTCACTGGGAATCATTAGAATGATGACAGCTTCTTCAGCTCTTAAAAAAAACCCCTATCCTCTGAGCAGGAAAGACTACTGAAATCACTCCCACTCTTCCTTCAAAAGTCACAAACCAGGGAGTGGAAAGAACAGATCTGTCAACAAAATGGTTTAAGCACACAGAAAAGAACTACAGACAAATATTTTTATTTCTTTTTACTTTTATGAAATACAAGAAATTTAAGAACAACTGGAGTTTTCTGAGAGCTCACTCCTACCTTGTGTGTGATCCATTCTCGGCCGTACTGGTACACGTTGTTCGCTGCGGAATTGAGCGCCTTCTGAATGACCTGGGCTTCTGGGAGCCAGCTGGGGGGGTTTTAAAGAAGGAAAACAAAGTTAACTGCTATATATTACACACATTTCATTACACCCTGCAAAACACACTGCAAATTAACATTTTGAAACAACAATAAATCCTTACGGTTAAATACATATAAACTTAGTACAACTCAAATGTTTCCTTCTACATATCAAGGAATAGATTCTCCCATAAGCGAAGCACAATTAAATCTAGGGCACGTCATTGCATTTAAAATCCTCCAAGGTTCCTGAAACCTTAATTAAATTGGTATCTCAACTTTTTCAAAAGAGATCTCTTCAATCTGTATGTGTGCTATTCACACTACATTTTTTTTTCCTCTGAGTTTTCTGAAAATACTGTACGAAGCAATCTATAGCTATAAACACAACCTTCTGAATTACAAGCTGAATATATGTTGTTAACATAGTTTCCATGAAAGAGCAACCAGCTGAAAAGGGGTTTGAACATCAGTTATTTCTCAGCCCTCACCAAACTACCTGCTTGTGAACTTCTTCAGGGACTCACATCACTTTCAAGCAATGTACCCTACTGAGTTGCCAGCATTTCATCACTTGTGAATACAAGGCACACGATCTATGCTTTGACTGTCTTTTTACATCTTGATTCAACGGCACTTGTTGGAGCCCTTCCAAAACAAAATGAAAGCACTCAGGAAATAAAACTGCTATACTTGTTCACCTGACTGAAGATCAACATGGAAGCTCTGTCTGTATAATGCTTCAGAAATGTTCTGGATTGGAATTTCCAAGGTATTTCAGTCACTCACCTCTAAACATAATGTGAGCATCAAGCTCTGAAAGCTGGTAAAAGCTTCATGGGTTTGGCAAGAGGTATTCTTACTCTTCATGAATTAAAATATAGTGTTATGGATACTTCAAATTTAAATGTACACACTGAAAGTAAAAAGTTACGCTACGATACTGCTAATTATTCAACTAGTACTCCAGTAGTTTCATTATGTAAATAAGCTTCTGACAGTCAAATTTCCATTTTCATTAGTCCCACTTATTTCCATCTTACGGCAAAACAGAAAGGCCAAACAACACAAAAGTCGTCACGAAGGAATAAAACCACTTTAGGTGCTTTTTGTTCTCATGATTGTGATTACTTTAGTGCTAAAGCACGTATTACTACAGTGGTTATTAACTGTATCATTTTAGTTCTGTTTTTGAAAAATTGTTTTGCTCTTATAATACAGAATGTGCTTTCTTTCAATCTTCTTAAACCACCATCACTTTTGTTTAGAATGTGCCCTTGAAAGAGTCAACCATTCTTATTCTGGAGAGGTATTTTTTTCCTGGCATGAAATTGGTATCTCACCTTTGCCCAGTGTCTGTTTAGCTGAAGCAGAATGAAAGCCACCTGGAACATGCCCCTCCTAAAATCACACCTTTCAGTCTCACCTATTCTCCCTCAGATGTTCATGCAACCACTCCTTTACTCCGCAGCGTGCCTTTGTTTTTCTCTAGATGCATTTCTTTCAAAACCTTCTCTCTCCCTTAACATTTGCCTTGGTGTTTACTTTAATCATTACACAGACTAAACCTTACAAACTTCCCACAGTGCACACTATACACATCTCTCTTAATAAGAATGGCCCTTCCCAACTGATTCATACCAAACTCTCCCCATCCACCATTCTTTCCACCTTTGAACTCTTCTTCAGCTCACTCCAGAAACATCTTCAACTCCTATGCCCTCAAAGGCATTCTGCATCCATCTCTCCACACTGAAAAAATAATTTAGCTCTGTCTTGAAACTTTCCAGAGAGAGCTTTCTTTGCCAGCACTTTTCTTTCAGAGGAAAAGGGAAAAAATACTGATCTCTTTATTCTCTGCACCATACAGGTTTCTTCTCTACAACTGTAGCTAGAAAAGTTCATACAGCTGACCTTCACCACCAAAATCCAGCCAGTCCTCAAATGAAATATCACATTGACAGTCCTCCAGAGTGATGCATAAACATCCCTGCTCTCTGAGAGTTTAGCTTTTACATCTGCCTGCGAGAGCCACCCAATTTCTGTTCAGCTACGGGATTTTTCAAATTAAAAATTATTCGTAAGAGCACCTGAAGTTTGTTCATCCACCCTATACTATTTGCTTAACTTCAGCATTCTTACTTTGCCCATTCTGGGTGACTGGCTACTGTCTCATTGATCAAGCTGCTTGTGACTTGAATCATGTGAACGCTCTCTTGATGTACCTAAATTAAAGACAGAGAGGAGAAATGTTACGTAGTGCAAACTACAGCCCCTCTTACATTCAGAAAGACTTTTTGCTTTTTCTTTTGGGGAGGGGGTCATTTTCTTTTTTTGGGGGGGTATTGGGAGGAAGAGGAGGGAGTGGTGTGGGAAGGGGAGGAGCGGGGAAGTGACCAGTTTCTGGATTTAAAAAAATAATTCTTCCAGTGCAAACAACCCACTATGAAGAAAGAAGTTCGATTAACCCAAGAAAAAACTTGGCAATACACTAATCATCAGTCTGTTTTGACAATTCTGGTCACTAGTAATGGCAAATGGAAATTTAAACCTTATCATATCAGTGGAAAAAAATTAAACAGTAACAACAGTGCTGTCAAGGGAAGCAGTAAAATACAAAGCACAGTTTCAAATATACTTTGTTAAGCCATGGATCAAAGAAGCATAAAAACTAATGAATACTTAACTCTAACATGACCAGTCATGCTATGAAGTGCCTGACCAAATAAATTCTTCAGTAAGAATGATAAAATACACCTTTTGTAAATATCTTAATAGTCCTTTTATGAATATAAGGAAGCTTTAGGCAGGAATGTTTGCACAGCTTCTAAGGTTTTCAATTTTAAGTACTCAATATTTTATTTGCTACATTTTGGAAAAAGGAGATTGACAGCAGAACCCATTGATCTTTGTTCCATAACTTGTATTCAATTCAAACATTCCATCTCCATTGAACGTTTCAAGAATGAACACAGCTCCATTAGGGAAAAAGGAAAAAAAGTACATGAGTGACCTCTTCTGGTGAACAAAAAAAAAACCAAACAAAAACAAACCCACACCCAACCATAAACCAAAAATCAATTTCAGCGAACATCTGATCATGAATCTCAGTACATTTCACTCAGAAAAAGATACCATGAGGTTATTACAGGCAATTACATAAACAAATTTACAAACACACCTTAAGCATTTTGCAAATGTTTCTGATACAAGGTAAATTAAAAAGAAAAAATTCTAAGTAGTTCTGTTGACAAGGAAGGTGTTGACAGAATGCAAAACAAATCTGTTCCTTTAATACATAAGCTAGTAATTCTTTTACTAGAACAAATTTTGCATTTCCAAATGTCTATATATTAGCCTTGTCATCTATGTAAAAAACGACAAAAATACAAAGAAATATAAATATTGAGGTTTTGGTATATTTTTGTATATTTTTATAGTCTTGGAATGGTGACAAGTTCAACTACAGAGCAATTAGTTCCTAAACATTTAGAAATAATCTTTAAGCTATACAATCTTGTGTAAATATCAGTAACCTTCATCAGCAATGAAAATGAGCTTTATGATTATTTTTGTTAGCACACTGTACCTTTGCAGTAAGGAGAAGAGCTAGCAGAAGGGTTCCTATCACTAGCAAAAATATTATGAAAATGCTGATTATTTTATCCAGCATTTTCTCCAACCACACGATAATCTGTGCAGAAAAAGAAAAGAAAAAACAAATTATAGCATATAAATCAATCTTTAAGGAAAGCAATGCTATATGCTATGTGACAGTATTGTTATTTACAATCACAGTACAAAATCAGGCTCTAATCAAACAGCATTTATGCCCAAGCTTGGAAATGAACAATTAACAAGCGATGTTAGCATGATTAAGGTCATGGCATGACATGTGATTTTGCAAAAAACATGTACACATTACCACACAACACAGCAAGCTCTCTGCAAAGCAAACAATAATTCAAGTTACTTACTAGACCTAGAGAAGTACCTAAAGAAGACACTCATGTCAGCTAGAACCCAGAAATCTGTCTTTGTTTCTTGTCCTTCAGCAACTTGGAAACTTACAGATACTGTCTGCACAGGACTTCAAAGCTACCAAGGTAATACTGTAAAGCACAACCGAATCTTTCAGATTTGGATAGCCAAGAGCCATCTAAATGACAAATGAGGTATTTTTGCAAGTAATAAAATTTTTAAAGCTGCCTCATCACCTTCTGAACTTAAATGGGACAGGTGGGGTTCTACATTATTGAATATGAGGCCAATTATTCACCACCAACTATTTCTATCCACTTCCAGTCTCAGGAGGATGCTCAGCATTAAGCATGCATCAGCTAAACTGACTGATACAGGAAACAGGCACGTTTGTTGTTCTGTCAGTTTACAAAAAGGCCCATTCTATACATGTCCATAAGCAAATAGTGATACCACATTCGAGTAGAGAAATTCTCATAATGTCATTCAAAACAATGAAACTGCTCAGTCACATGACTTTGCAGAGTGCTCTGGAATAATGCAAGCTGAGCTTCATCTCATACACAAATTGACTGTTTACATAAAATGCTGTGAAAGCACATGCAAATATGACCAAATACATTTTTCTAGCTCCTATGGTTCAAATACCAGGTCTATTTCTACTCCATTTAGCGTTACTACAGGAAAAAGCAACAGCACAACTGTAAAATTTGTGATTTAGGAGAATTGAGGTCAAAGCCAATGTGTAGTAAGCAAAAGTATTTTCGAGTACAAGTTATATATTAAACAATTAGGTTGGTAATGTTTTAGTTAGCGATCTTATAAAACTACTAATATGCATGCTGATGGTTTACATTAATTCTTTCTTCATTTTTTACCCTATCCCTAGACGTGAAATCGACCCTGGAACAACGAACTTCTCAGACTGCTGTGTGATGACTGAATTGATCAACACTGAAGTTAGATCTCCTGTTTAAAAAAAGGATTTTTTTGTGTGTGT
The DNA here is from genome assembly GCA_013397975.1 of Machaerirhynchus nigripectus. Taxonomy (NCBI): domain Eukaryota; kingdom Metazoa; phylum Chordata; class Aves; order Passeriformes; family Dicruridae; genus Machaerirhynchus; species Machaerirhynchus nigripectus. The sequence goes on along the minus strand of VZRQ01002919.1, from coordinate 1,250,024 downwards.
GTGTTCATCTGGCAGCATCTGAGCAGTTAATGTACATCAAGTAATTATTTTTCAACTTCAGTTTTTACAACCAGCTCCTTGTTTGATCTAAACTCAAGGATTATATTCAGCATTTTAGAACTGTTGTTCAAAATGATGACAAAAACTAAAAGAAAGTAAAATCCTTTTAGAAGTAACAAGGTGTTGAGCCAGGAAGTTTTTGTAACAAAATCTGTGCTACATTAAGAACTGCAGAAAGGAACTCAGAGAACATGAGGGAATGTGAAAAATCTTTTTTCTTAGGTATTTTTAACAGTTTTCAGGCAATAAGACTGAAACAGGATTTGCTGTGCCCTTCCAAGCCTCATGTACATCTAATGATTATGCAAGAGAAACAAGAAATAAAAGCCCCTGTTTTAAAGGACAGAAATCAAAAATATCACCAAAAAAACACCACTGGATGGGCAGGGGAAGAAAATTTTACAGCATGGACTTCAAAATGAAGCTATTAAAAATTAAAGCTACCCTTGTCATTTCAGACAAAGTTCAAACTGCTGTTTACTTCCTAAGTCAGAGATAAAAGAAACCCAGTAGTCTTATATATAGCACCTTAATCAGATTCACTGAATCCATGTAATTGGAAGTACTGTCAGAGATTCCCAAAAATGCTAGGCTCAATGATTGTGTGAGGGGTATCCAATAGGCGAAATCTCAGTGGAGCTAAGGCTTAATGCTTTAAATGTTTTGCCATGTAGCAACTACTGGAAGGTCAAACTCCAAAAGACCAGGATGACGACTCTCTCCAAGATGGCACATGACGGACAAGGTATCTTTCCCTGACACTTGTACTGCGGGTTCAAGCATGTCTGGACTGCCATTAAGGTGCAGCTACAGCACACGCAAATCCTGGATTACCCTTAATCTAGTTAGCAAAGTCATGGCAGCACTGATGATGTACTGGTACCAGAAGCAGCCTCAGCCATGCAAGCCCACCTTGTCTCTATGTACTCAGGCAGGAGCCCATGGAAGCTTGATGAAAGCCAGCTTTGGCAAGCCTACAGGTACCGCAGTTACATCTCTCAACACAGGCTTAAGGGGATCCCAGTTATGTAAGTGGTACAGACGTATCACTTAAATGTATCACTTATATATGGTATCACAGGAGAAGACTGAATTGGACTGAGTATCGTAGAAGTAAAAGCAGATGGACAACATTCACTTAAGGCTATATTTACTTTTTTTTTTTTCCTAATTCAACACACTTCCTTTCCCTACATTAACACACAATACTCGCCTTTGCACACTCATGCTAAACAATGCACAGGTGCAGGTAAGCTACTCACTGCAGGGAAGCTACATTGTTAAATGCCCGTGTGGTTGTACTTATCACTGAATCAGGTCCAGCCTTCACTCTTACTCCAACCCTGCCAGGCCTCCCTTTACACCCTTCCTGTAAACCATGGGCATGCACACAGAGACAAACATGTACTGACTAAATGCTACTCATTAGCCAGAGGTCATGAAGTTTTATACTCGGTTCCAAGCTTCTAAGCTAAAGGTTAGTCAACAGCAGAAAGCTGAGGCTGCCACAACATCTGAAATTATGCAAAGTTTGGAAAGCCAGGCTCCTAAGCTACAGAAGGTCACACTCGTAAAACCAAACTGAAACATTACCTGATTTGTGATAGACTGTCCACAAAAACTATCCTTAATTGTCACAGTTTTGAAATTAAATTATCAGGGTTTTTTTTTTAATTTAGCTCACTGTAAAAAGGTTTTTTTATGATTGAGTTACACTCTATTAGAAAGCTCCTCAATAATTTGCAGGTACTTCCTCTTTTAACTTTTGGATGGTAACACAAACCATATTACAATAAGCTGTAAAAGAACTACAGTCCATACTTAAAAATCAGAAATCCTACTATCTAGACAGGTTCTCCATGTTATGCATGATATTCATCATCTATGAATTAATATTTGCATGTTGCATACTGCATAGACTTCAGAGCAGTAGTTTTTCTAGTATGTTTGATTTACTACATTACCCAAACAGTGAAGCACACCTAGGCATCCACTTCACTTTCAACTGAATCTACATAAAATTACCAACAAGAACTTTTATTTTTTTCTGTAAACAACTCCACTATTTATGAGGATTTTTTTCCCAAGACATTCCTTAGACTTGTCATTTCCCTTTAGTTCAATTAATATTTGAAGATACCATCTCCTTAATAACATCTGCAGATAATAAGGGGAAGTCGGTAACCAGAACACATCCCAAGGTTATGCTGAAATGAATCAGCTGAGTAATTAAGCTAGAAAAGGTACAGAACAGTATGTGTGAGGTCTCAAGTCTACTTACACCAGTGTCCCTCCAACAGCAGCAGAAGAATTTAGCACTTTCTTCTAAAGACTCCTGACATAGAGAATGTTATTAAGAACAAATTATGCTAGACTGACTGAATCTATTCTATACTTTGAGCTACATACACTATGAATAGGAATCAAAAAGCCAAGGTTTATCACTAGCAGTCATAATCAACCATCATTTCAAAATCTGCCATATCCATATGATTTTTAATTTCCTGCTGGATTATCAGAAATTTATCTTGATGTTCTCTGAAGTAATTCCGTTCAAAGACAGGCAAAAAGGAGAAAGGCACAAAACCAATCACCTTTTGATTGCAACAAGTGTTCTGTATTACAAATCCCCTCCTTTCTTTTGCCTCTGGTAGAGTATGAAATTTTTTTTTAATTAAAAAAAAATCACTAAAATACCACACACAACAAAATGAACTCACTGACTGCACATTCTTTTCACTTTTTTCATTGATTATAATATTAATACTGTAGGTTCATGCACAGAAGTCAACACTATATGTAACACTACAGGACTTCCAGGATTCCTACTTATGAAACTGTAAAGTAAACCAACGGCTTTCAAAAATAACTCCAAGAAACTAAAAAAACCACACTCTATTAAGAAACTATATCCACAGGGTTTAGCCAAATAATGCAAATTTCTAAACTAAAAATAAAATCCAGATATTTTAGCATTTAAAGCTATTACAGTTAAATTGTTTTTGTAACCTACCAGTATTAAGGAAAAAAAATATATCTACACATATGAATTTTCAAAGAACATGACAAAGTCAGAGGCAGAAAAAAAAAGCAGTTGAGACTACACTTTGTAGTGGTTTGGTGAGCCACAACACAGTCTGTTGTGGCTCACCAAACTCAGCTCTTCACCTAAACTCTGCTAACAACCCAATATCTAATAAAATTTAGAACGGGTTATGGTTGCACATATTTACTAACCACAAGTCACCCACGTAAGACAAACATTTCAAAGCTGGGAAATAAAAATGTAATTTTAAAACAGGAGAAATACAGTGAAGGGCAAAAGAACATTAAAAATGCCCCTCTTCATGGACAATTACAACTGAATAATGAAGCAAGCAACTCTTTCCTCTTTTTCAGAAACACAGAAAGCCCTCTCAACACAGTCTGTGTTCACTTGTTAAATACTGAAGATCAAGCTTTCTAAATTCATTGTATCTGCTCAGCCTAGAACTACGCGTGTCACTATTAGTGTTATTCCCTATCAGCCATTCATGGCAGATACTCACTTCCTTGTTTACAAGAACCTTTTATATATATTTTATCACATACCAGATTCTCACCTGTAAACTCTGAATTTTTTTGTTGTTATACGGTTTTTATATGGTGCCTGCTATAGGCATCCCTCCCCAGCTCTGTGCTTGTCTGAAGCAATGCCACTACTCAAGTCACAGAGAGATATCACTGAATTTAGATGCTGTTCAGATTTCAGTCACACATGAAGCCAAAGCAGTTCTAACTTCTCTTGGGATGCCAGTTTCCCAAAAAACAATAGTTAAACCTACTTGGCTAAGATGAACCAGGGGGACTGGGAATAACATTCCCTACAAAACATCACACACTTTAAAAAGCTATGCAAGAGGAAAATAAAGATTTTAGCTATTTACATTTTTACCTATTTAATTTTTTTTTTCACTAGCCTTTCTCTTCCCTTCAGACTTGTTAAGATTCAGCAGTTCTGAGGCCATGCAAAGTGTCATTTCGTATGTATTCACTCCTGGTACACTACATACTATGCCTGTGTACACAGGCAAATTCGACACTTGAGAAGTAAAAGATTGACAGCACTCACTGAAACCAGCCATTGCAGTATTTGCAAGCACTTACACTTACAGCTTCACACCCTCGCCACTCCCCTGGTAATGCATTTAACTGATGCTTTCTCTGAGCACAGAACAGCTCTCCAGACTGGAGAGAACTGGTTTTGTTAGGTGTAGAAGTGGGGACAAGGTGAAGATCAACTGTTCTTAAATACAAGTGCCCCTAAATCAAACTACCCTTTGAAAGGCTAATGCAATGCTCTGCTGTACAAAACATTTAATTATGTGCATTCACTGGTAGAAGAGTTCAGACAGAATTATATGACCTTCAGTAGCTTATACCAAGAGCTGGAAAAGAGGCATTTGAGAGACAAAGCTATGAAGCAAGGCATGTTAAGGAGTGTTCATGCTGCAAAATAAAAAAAAAATAATTATAAAAAAATCAAACTCCCCAAAACCACAGAATCCATTAGTTGGAATCACATTTTTTCTGTTTATTTACCTTCTTATTAAGCCAGTGCCACAGCTTGTCAGTGGCAGGGGGAGGTGGAAGAAAAGGGAAAAAAACACAACACAGTGGAAAATTATTGAAAAATGCAGTAATAGGGAAAAAAAGCAATGAGAGGCAGGCAAAGTCATTCACAGAATGAAAATGAAATTGTTCTAGACACAAAGGTAAATTGCAATAGGAAGAAAAGATCATAACAACTTCTAATGCAAGAACCTGGGTTTTACTATTAACATGCACTTTTGAAACCAAGAGGGATATAAGAAATACGAACAACTTTAATGGTATTAACAGAGCTATCAGCACAATCTAGACGATTCCAGTTTAATTATTCCGAGAGCTACCATCAGATTTCAGAGCAGGACTTGTAAAAATACTCTGAGAAGGGCATTTCAGCAAAACACCACATCTTAACAAGAGATACTTGTTTATGCTATTTATACTCCCATTCAGGCATTCAAACACTCCCATTCTATGTATTTCAAAACACTCCTATTATGTCAATTACTACTGAACAGATTTTACATGGTTTTTTGGTACCACATTCATATTAAAGCATTCATATTCATGGGCACAACATCAAATACATAATTAAGTCTGATATACGCACAACAGCAAATTGTAGATCATATAAATGTATGGATTTAATGTAATTCTCCTTGCACTCCTCAACAGTCAATTTCTCCTTTTGCACTAAAGTTATTTTTCTTTACTGATGCTCATCCACATGCTTAAGTACACCCGTTTTAGAATCTAGTTTATGTAGGACTATACTCTTAATTCTAACCATTAGTAATCAATTAGTAGCATAATCACAACAGTGAAGAGCTTTATTGTTGTTATGCATCTCTGTTGGAGACTAAGATGATGGAAGTGAAGTTTTGTTTCTCTCTGAAAACATTGAACTCCCAATAATCTAGCATGTTCCCCAGTTGCCACAAATTATATTAGCTCCCAATGGAAATAGAAGGTAAGAATATTTAAAATTTATAAAATCTCATAATGTTGATTAAGCTAGAAGCAAGTTTACAAAGAAGCATGAACATTAGGAAACATGAAAATAAGTCACAAAGCACCCATGCTTGTTAGCTTTTACTACTCATGAAAAGAGTCACAGTCAGAGAAGTAATTTACAAAGCTTCAAAAGCCTCAAACTGACACTGTAGAATTTGTTTCTACCTCTTCACCTATGGAATACTTTATCTGTGAAAAAAGAGAAAGTTGTTTTCTAATTAAATGACATACTTTTAACTTTACTTCTGCACTTTAAAACCTACTAACTGTACATGAAGTTCATTTTGGAAAAAATGTAGCTCTCATGGTTGTATTGCTCCACTTTGCAATTTCACAAAAAATACAACAAAAGAGCCCTATGATTTTTAGCAGAATGTGAAAGGAAGTCTGTGGTATTCTTCTGTAATTTCAGCCTCCAGGAGCTGGATGAAAAATACACTAACTAGGAAATAATACTTTATGTCAAAAATAGCAGTATTTCTTAATAATGTTTAAGACAATACCTGGGAGGCTCTACCTGCCTACTAGCTTACCAGTCCTGATGTTGAAGTAGTTCTATAAATGTAAACAACCTACATTCGAAAACCGGCCACAGTTTAATTCTAATCTGCAAGTCGACCAAAATTAATAAGGCTATAGCCACTTTTCCAGTATTTTATTGGAAAACTATTCATCTAAGATCTTATATGTCTATGAAAGTATTTTCTAAAATAACGTAACTGCTGGGAGAGAATCTGCTTGTTTCCTGTGCTTTGTTAAACTATGAGCTAAACGTGGTACCAGAAGAACTAAAAGTTGACTTTATCCAAAGTCCAAACAATGTAAACAATCCACATATAAAATTTTAGTGCGCTATAGCTAGAAAAAGCATGTAACAACTACATGATTCACTCAAAGCATGCATGTAAAATATTAGTACATTCCAACGAGTGAAAGTCTATTGCATGCAGCTGAGCTACTGCCAGTGCCGCTGAACTCCCTCACAAATTCCATAACCCAACTGTAGTCGCCATATTGAAAGACAACAGTCTTCTTTAAAATAAAAAGTTATCAGTAAAGCAAATTATTAATTCTTTACTGTTAATAAGAACACACATGATACCATATCTATTAAGTTTAAGATGGTTCTGTGGCTGACAACAGAAATCTCCCCACTCTCTCCTCCAGGAAGAACTGCTCACATTTGAACTGCTGTCTGTTGACTCTCCCTGAGGAAAATGCACAGACAGGGACTAAAGAATAAGTAACGACATCCTATTTTCATAGTCAATATTTAAAGGAGGCACATTCAGACAGAGACTGACCTACTGCTTACAAAAAAAAATGAAAAGCAATGCCCTACTTTCTTTTCTCTTGACCAGAATTTCTCTCCATTCCAAACTTCTCTCCACTTCCAAGATAAGCAGGGGTAAATGAGCAGTGTGAAAGAAGAGAAGCAGTTCTTTTCTTGATGGTTTTGTTTAAAAAACAGATATAATCAATAAAGCTCAGATTTGCATGTGTGAGCAGTACTCACCCATTTTTCACAAAGAGTTATCTTCCACACTATCTACACTAGCCTCCTAAAATTTGTTTGGGAGAAAGACACGCCACTTTTGTCTTCCTCATTCTCACTGCTTTTCATTCAAATCTGGAACTATTTCCTAACTGGGCATACCATGTTTGCCAGCCCAAGCAGTACCACTTAGTATTTGTGTGAAACGGACCCTGTCAATGGCTTGTACTTAGCTAAGAGCCTCAATACATCCTGATGCTAAGGTTCAGCTTCCAATTAACTTAGCATACAAACAAAAAACCAAACAAAATGAACAAAAACCCTAAGCAGATTCAGCTCCCATGAAAAGAAGCCAGAAGCAAAATATTAAAAAGTTAAACATCCTAATGCAAAGGAAATGATCCCTCAATCTTGGTTTCTCTCACACACCCATAAAAGGAAAGATGTAAAAATTTACTCCCCAAATTTCTATTTTGTGTTTGCGTACTTTTTACTTTCTCTTCAACAGCACCTACTGAAGCAAAAAAATTCAGTAATCCAACTTAAAAAAATCTTGCAAGGATGTCATTTTCACTCCTCTTGTTTCCCTGTCCCTCCAAGAAACGTAACTGCCAATATTCTGTGGCACTGCTTCCCAAATTCTGAGATACCATGCATCCATCATCCTACAATACACAGAATAAGCATAGCCAGTAGAACTTAAAAGATATGGAAGTATTAGTGCGACCATTGGAAGACTACATATAATCCCAGCCACCCATGATAAATGCCAGCTGAAACAGAATTAAAATGGGCACAAATGAGGACAACAGAATCATGCAGATTATCAAGTGCCTGTCTTGCAGTGGCTGGGAGAGCTTAAATTACTTTAATACACAGCGCAGACTCAGGAGGAATATACAGCTGTCATCTAAAAAATGGAGGGGCGAAGAGAGATGGAGAAATGGGTTGTGCCAATACTGTTCTATTGCTTAGACAAAAACAACATGTAAATAAACTGACCTTAAGTACATCTAAGCTGAAGAGCGAGAGGTTCTGCTGCACATTAAAGCCCTACCTTCTTTAAGGAGAAAAGACTTGCTGGAATTAGGAAGGATACTGTATCATATAGTTATGCAATACAAGGACACCAAACTTGACAACTCATGAAATAACAATACACTCAATATTGCATCTAGAGAGTCTTCTTACTTACAGAACAAAACCTTTTAATGAAAAGCTTTGTATAATGTAAGCTTTTCTCCCACCATGTAATTTCTACTAGCTTTGGAAAACCACTTTATTGTGTTCAGAGCTGTATTTTGAAAGGCTTTTCCTTTTTCAAATGCTTCCTCAATGAACCTTGTGAAATCATTACCTTTTTCCTAGAGCCGTTTTAATGCTTTTGTTGACCTTTTGTCATCCATTCACCCATTAGATCCAGGCTTAAGCTCCTCCCTCTCTTGTAGGAATTCAGAGCTATAAACTGCAAGAGCAATCTGCCAAGGTACAGATGCTCTGACAAATGTACTTACAGAGTTCAGCTCTTCAGTTATAGAAGCCCTAAGATAATGGTGTTTTCCAGAGCAGAGAATACTTCAACAACACAGTTACAGAAAGCACATTCTTACACACTGCCATAGCTATTACAAACAAAATAATCCATCCATTTACGTGAAAACTTACAATTCTTAATGAAAGAAACTTCATAAATTTTATGGAGCTTTCCAACTCTGCAATTTGCAATGCAAATATAGGCAAATTTTGCATGGGGGAGAAGGGAGGGGAACACAGAAGCCTTATTCTACTGTATTTCTCAAATACCTTATCCCACATACTTCCTCACTTAGAGAGGGAAGACTCATTTCTGTACCACCATACTACTGTGTGCAACAACGTTGCATCCACACAGTATAGACAAAAGTGCCTGAACTAACTTGGGCCATAATTACAGAACACAACAGTCTGATTTTTAATTAAATTTTCACATAAGAAGTAGAAACATCCTTCAGACTAAAGCTCATTAGGTTTAAATTCAAAATCTTTGTAACCAGGTAAGGTGACTAAACCAGGAGAAGTTTGCCTTACTCAGAAAAGGAATCTTATAAAGCTGATTCAACATTTTAAAAGTGACTTCTGTCAAGGTTTGCATGCAACCATTTAACAAATTTATATGTGTACTTAAGTGTGAATAGTGATAGAAGAGACATAATTTAAAATACACCATAAAACAGAGTTTTACATGAAAGACATATTCATTAGTGACAGACATTTATTTTAGAATTAAAGCATATCAGAATATGGTGAACAGAGAATAAAACAAACTTTCAAATTGCTTAAGGAAGTAAGTAGAAATACCTTACTGTCAAGCTTTAGCATAACACTTCCAAGTCCTCTGATGGGCCGTGGAGCAAGAGCTTCCTGACGTTCCTTCACAAAATTTTCAACAAGTTGCCACCAGCTTTTGCAGTGGTTTGCCATGAAGTTCAAAACTCCAAAATGAACCACAAATTTCTTAAGTGCCCAGACTGTAACCACAAGAAGGAAATTAGGTATCAGAGATTTCAGAGGAGCTCCACAAGACTACTTATCTATTCTATTCTGGAAGACCAATGAAAAAGAAGGGGAAAGACTCTTGAGTTTTATTTCCCATTAGAAACCACTTCTGGAATTTTCCAGACTTTTTAGTACTAATCTCCTCACAAGCTTTGCAGCTGTGCTTATCCACATGGAACTCAGAGGACAGCACAAGCAAAGTGTCTGCTCACTACCCAATAACGCAGCTAAACAGACTTGAGCAAGGCCTGGGATAAGAAGGTGCCACTCCATGATTCCAGTCAGATTTCTTACATATTCACACGTACACCATGCCATATGACTCCACATAAAGTACCACAATCAGAACTTAACAGCACGTTACACATAAAGGAGAATTTTCAGCCTAAATTTTTAAGTTTTAGGCCTTCTAAGCTGTTAAAGTGTGTCTTTCCTTCACAAACTGAAAGCGCATCCTGCGGAATTTCACAGTAAAGAAGCACCCATTCAAATCTTCTGTTGAAATACTACTGATAGATTTTGCTTTTAAACGTTAAAAAAGCTGTTTGAGATTAGCATTTTATCTTGGCAACACAGGATACTGAACTCCCAATCACTACATAGTGACTTTACTTTTAATAACTCTTTTTTTTTTAATTGTGACTATTCTCCAAACCAGATTCATAACTTACTGCCATACACGAGCTCCTCAACAGCTGCAGTACACTACTTCATCATCAAAAATTCACAATCATGTTTCTACTTGGAGACGTGTAAAATGACACACAGAGCCAAAAAGGTTAACTTTTACTGTCTACAGGGCATTTATCCAAGTTCCACAAGAGCCTATTCTCTGCAAGCCACACACGTAATAGTTTGTGTTCTTGTTTCGGAGAGCCAGTGCAATAATTTCCTGACATTTAGTTCACTTACCCTCTGGCACCACCATGTGGCAAATATGGGATTTATGCTCTTGAAAAAAAAAACCCAATTATTTCTCTAATAAATGAGTGGCAAACATACAAAAAAGGAGAAAATACAGTGCAAGTGCCAGCACTGTATGCAAAAGCTGAAGCTTTGTATGATGAAATGCAGCTCACGGTCAATACACAAACTGCTGCTCGGCAAAGCCAGGCAAGCTTGCATTTTACAAGCTGAACAGACCTCAAATGGCATTCTAACCTTCCACAATTATTTAAGTGTTAAAAACAGTATCTTTTAAAATAAATGAGTGTATGCTCATTGCAAAGGTGGTGTCAGGAGGTGTTACAGTCAATCAAATGGCTGTAATTATATTAGGTTAAAAAGAAACTGGTGAGAAAAAGCTAAAGGACTGTTATTAGAAAGCACTGAGCAAAACAAGGAAAAGGCTGCGTAATACCAAGTTCCAAACATCTGCAGGAAGCAGAAAACTACTTGAAGACAATTAAAAAAAAAAAAAAAGGATACAACAGAACAAGCAAGGAAGCAAATGGAAGACCTTAAAAAGAGACAATACCAGGATTTCCAGGCTCACATTGCTGAACAAAATGCTGCCAAGTGTTCCACAACATGGTTCATTGCTTAGCTTTTCAATTCATAGCAGTTCTTTCACCTTTTCATTTTATGGTATAATTATGGTATCATTTTTTCACCCTCTACACTAAGCAATTTTAAAAGACCGTTTCATTCCAATTGAAGTACAAATGCATTCAAGGAAAAATGTTAATGGTACCAAGATGTTCCTAATAATCTAAATGCTCCTTTGTATGAGTCCTCTTTACCAATATAAGGGACTCTGGTGAAATTAACACCTTTCTATTTAAGGTTTTAGGGAGTTTTTTACATACTAGAAGCATCCTCTTTAAGGTCTCAGAAGTGCCTCAAATTATTAGTCTCCTTAAACTTGCCACAGTTGCAAGGAAACTTGCTTTACTAGCCTTCATACTTTCCTAGTGTTTTTACTATAACCTCTCTTTTAGCCGTGCATATTATCATCACTCACCTTCTGACATTTAATGTAATCCACTGTTCTAAATTTGGCCCTGTTCATCATTATACTGCCTATTTGTAATATTTTTGTGATGATTCAGTTATATGCCATGAAAAAGCACTTCATGGCCCAGTGTCACTGCTAAGGCAACAAATCACAAATATTTCCAAAAGTAATTTCTCTTTTGGCATAAGTTTATTGTTTGGGTCATTATTTTAGACCTAATGACTGTCAGGAGCAGTATTCATCCGTTTCATTTATAGATGTGCACTTTAATCTAGATTTGTGTGGCTCAAGCTTAAAACCATTCACTGCTGTCTAACTGCAGAAATGCTGCTTCCCTTTTTCCTCCCACGTAGGTGTTTCTGAACAGTGGTTAAGTAACTTGTTGGCTTTTCAGTGAACTAGCCACATAAGGTCTGCTTCTAATAAGTCTAAAATTTATTTTCTAATTCTTTTTTCACTTGTGATTGCCATTTCCCATATTGCCCAGACACCAAAACTGTGAAGTTTCTTCTGTAGTAACTACACTGGGATGAAACAAAGGTCAAACCCCTCTCTGCTCTTACCCTGCATTCAGCTATTTATGTCTTGCCATCACATTACCCTTTAGCAGGTGCTGCTGCAGTGCCACAGCCAAAGGTGCAGCTGTTCCTTTCTCCATGCCTTGGAGCTCACAGCCCTTCAAATCTCCAAGTATGACCCCAAGTCACAATTTCCAGATGGACAACTAGATAGTTTACAGCAGCTCTGTGTACTGTGTGCAGATCTCAGGGTTTTGGTAGCAGGGTGGCCTCCATGGGAAGAGACCAGGGGTTGTCTTGTGCCAGACACAGTTCCAGAAGGCTCCACAACGTATCTATCACTGGGCAGAGCTGAGCCCATCAGGCACAGGTGTGGTGCTTCAGTAAAAATGTATATAAGAAAGGGCAAAAATCACTAGGCAGGGAGAAGTGGAGGGAACACAGAGAGAACAAGTGACTAGACAGGAAGAAGGAGCAGAGGGATGAACAGAGGTAATGAAAAGGCCAGGGAAGCAGAAGTGCTCCACAGTGGAGCAGACACACCCTTTAGAGGGACCATGGCCTATGGAGGATCCATGCTGGAGCAGGTACACCTCTTGAAGGGACTGTGGCCTAGGGATAAGGAGAATCCTGAGCCTGCACCTCCCTAAAGGGAATGCAGCTCATGAATAAGCCCACATTAAAAGACTGGAAGAGTGATTAGTTTTGTGGGTTCTTGGCCACTGGCTGGGGCTAACCCACTATACTTAGTAAAAAAGAAAATAGCTACATTCAAGTATTAAATGCATTTTTAAATGGTAAAACCCAGCATTTTAACTGAAGTTTAGAGAAAATCCAAGCAAACTAGGAAACTCATTTTGTTTACGGTAGGGGGATGGGAAGAAATGCCTTCCAATTCATAGGAGCTCACATATACTCCTAGAGTTCCCATCTTCCCTTTACACTTCCCCAAAAGAGTACAGGAAAAGTGGCATCCAGTTTTAAAATAATGTCTTTCGATAGCTATCATAACTACTCCAATTCTTGCCTGATATATAGGAGAACAGATGTATGTAGATGTGAAGCAACAAAGCTAATTAACCTCAGAGCTAAAACTGGAACTAAATTTATCTTGTGACTTGTCCACAGAGCCTAGCAACCCATTTTTTACAGAAATTTAAAGTTAACATGAGCTCCACTTCACTACTGAATAACAGCTAAAATATTCTTCATTTATTGGTGCAAAAATATGAAGGAATTGACATCAAGAGGAAGAAAAACTAACTGCTCTAAACCAGAAGTATTCTTACTACGTAAGGTATGGCACAACAGGTAACTTCAGGTAACTACAACAGTCAACAAAGTAATTTAACAGAGTTGTCCACTACATGGTAACAGACAGTGCACATCAATTTTCCTTTTTGAAGCTACAGTTCATCTTGTCTTAACAAGTCTTGAAAAGTTTTATTTACTTATTTAAAACTCATACAAGTCTACAAGCCTTTCCTCTCATTTTATTTAACATGATGCCTAACATTTCTAGTAATTGGATTATTACCTGCAAAAGGCACTGGCAATAGCTGCACAATCCAAAAATTTAGCCAGATCTGAACAATGACAATGGCCCACACAAGAGCAACAAAGTAAATATCACTAGTTTTCTTTTTTCTAAGAAAAGATCCAATCTCAGGTCTTTGTCTGTTCCCAGAAGATGATGAAGAGGAGGTGGTGGAAGATAATGAAGCACGTGGAGGTGGAGGCTGATCACCTTCTGTTGCTCCTAAAACAAACACATGCAAACAAAGAAGTGGAAATTGTCACATTAATACTCACCACAAAATAGAATCTGTTCCCTATTCCCAAATTACCTTTTTCTTTTTTGGAAGGTGGGGGTGAAGGGAGGGACAGCAGCAGAAGGCTGTGTTTCTGTTGTTTGTTTTGGTGTTGGGGTTTTTTTTTTCTTTGTAATTTCTCTAAAAGACTGAAACTGCCTTGGCATTGATCTGCATTTTGAAAAGCTAGAACAGGGCTGCGTAAGCTTTCCCACATCCTGCAACACCATGCCAAGCAGTGCTGAGAGGAGGAGAGAAGAAAAGTCGCTACAGCATCTAAGAGGGCTCCTTATGTAAAGGTATGTGCAGGTAAATTACAAGCTAAATATATTTTATCAAAGAACCATGAAAAACAGAAAATATAATTAACTTCTAAAAGAAATCTGAAGTCTTAAAATAAATCTTTGACCTCCCTTTACTTCAAGTACTCAAAAAGGAATCTTAGATTTTCTCAAAGCTCATTTAAACACAACAAAAATACAGAGTATACATTAAAGAGAAAGTTTGTATCTTAAAACCGTCTTACTACTACTTTTCCTGAACACTCACAACACAAACATAGCACTCACACTGTCATCCTAAATTCCTTGCTCTTTGTAACAAACATTAGTAACATCAAGCACAAATTAGTGGATAACAAATTCTGTCACTCACTCATAAGGTAGCAAACAAGAAATTAAATTAAAAAATGTAAACTGATGTGTTAAAGACCCTATACATAAACAAGAGTCTTTTCATGCACAAATATTATGTTCAAATTAAAACTCCTGGATGCAGGACGTGGCAATTTATTTATTTATTTAATCTTTCAGTTGCTGGATGACACCAAATCCCTCTTCAGCCACTCTGCTAATCTCTCCCTGAGAACACCAGTATTAACTTTTACTGAGGCTCTGNAGGGGGGGAAAACTCCTAGGTGATCCCAAACCAAGAAAGCTTTTTCAAAAGCTGTTCTGCAGCACTTTTAGAAAATCTAAATTGTCACTACCAGGGACCCAGTATTCTCCTCATGACAAACACAGGCCTGCATCAGAACTGCCATTTAGGTGACTCTTGTAAGCCAGTTCACAAAGCTGATCCACCCAGAAAGCTACCAAAATTGCAAATGAAAAAAGTCACCTTCTGCTGGCAAGATATGCTCTGCAAACCAAGGCATGAGTGCCTTGTCAACACAAATAGGAAAAAAAGAACTGTCAGTGCAGTGATTTTGAGTTAACTTCAGATTCTGTAAAATCCCATTTAGAGTGCTTCAAGGTATTTTCAGAGATGAAACCTGAAAAACGTCTTTCTATCTTCCAACTAATGGAAGTATGACAGTCTAAACAGCTAGAACAACAGTAAAGAATTCTAGCAAAATCAGAATTTATGCTACTTTTCTGAACAACAACAAAAAAAGAAGCAAATTTTCCAGGCAGTCTTATTAAGACCTGTTTCTTTCATTATACAATATGTTCTCTGTCACATCAATTTCTTGCTGTTACAGAATTTTGAATTATCCTCCTCCCCAGGGAGAAGAAAATGAAACAGTAACATACAGAGAAAGGCAGGTGTCTGTATCTCTGTGCAGAGCACCAGTCAGGAAAACAGTGATTTTATTACTATTAATGAAGAAGACTTCAGAACAAGGTACCCCTTGAAGGTATGAAGGTACCCCTTCACGAAGAACCACGTCTTTCTGTAATTTCAAGAGAAAAACATTTCTTACACTTTTTTTCTGAGAAAACAAAGAAGTGAGGCCAAAAAGGAGCCTAAGAGTCATGACTACATTTAAGGATTTCAGGATCTATCATATCCAAAGCCAACAAGACAATAGAATCTTGCGCACAAAGTATTGCAGTGGTATCTGCTTCAGAAATACTTCTTCTTTGCTGTATACACTGGAAACTCTTGGAAGACGAGGAAGGACCACTTAGACCACCTGAACAGGTACCATTAAACTCCTTGCCCCCAGTGCTGAATACCAGTATTGAACAATAAAATATGGAAAAACATGAGTGTTCACAAAAAAAATATAAAATCAACAAAGCTTATATCCCTTGATGGTCTTTTAATAAACAAATGAAAGCCTGATTGTTCTGTAATGGATTTAATACAGTATAAGGAAAACCAAAAAAGTTGTAGGTCCTTAAGCCTGTAGGTAAAACCTTTTCCTGTACAAGAACAATGTTTCATCACCATTCAGAGGATCCAAACCAAAGATGGCCAAAATTATGCTTAATATATTACAGAACAGAATACTAATTTTTTCCAGATTGTTGGAAAATTATTTTAACTGCTGTTAGGAGTTAAAAAAAAACTCCGTATTTGTTCTTTTTCTGCTATGAAGGAAACCAAAGAGAGAATTCTCAAGACAAAAAACCTCATCTGGTTTACTGTTTCAAGAAAATAAGTCAAAAAATATAAAAGACATATAAAAGACACATTTGAAAAACTGCTATAGTTTTCTCTTCTTGAAAACAGAAGGGAAACTGTCTTAAATAAGTGGAAAAGTAAGAACTGGTAACTTAAAAAAAATAGCAACAAAAGAACACAACCACTTATATAGCCCATTTGTGGGCATCTGTTACTTCTCCAGATTTCAAAATTCAGCTCAAAAGAAAAAAAAACTCATTTAAAAAAACTGAAGATTGGACACAGAAATACAAGACACCATGATGCTCTGATCTCAAATTTCAGGACATACTTCCATAGGCTTCTATGTTTATATTGATGTTAGTCATGTAAAACGTAGAAAAAAATAAAAGTAAGTTGTCTAAAGCTGCTCTTTTCAGATTTAAAAATTAAGTTTGGGAAGTTCATATTCTGTCAATTTCAATGATCTCTTTGGTCTACCTGCAGGAAATGGATGAAACTTTTCAATTTCCAGAGATCTCAATAATAGCTTAGTTTTCTAGTATCACGTTTCATCAAAGACCTTACTAAAGAAATAATGGTTAGGTTCAAAATCAGTGATGCACATCGCAACACCTTCCTTCAACTCCTTTAAGCCAGTTGTGTTATTCCATATGAAAGTATCATGGGACTCAAGCTACAAAGTCAAGTAAACTCACTATAGGAAGGACTTTGAGCATGCCATAGTTAAAGAGGGTTTTTTTTCTCACTGCATTATACACAAAAATTCCTCCAGTCTGTCTGTACCTGGTCCGGAAATCCAGTTATATAACCCATAACTGCCAACAAATCAAAAGGCTAGGAAAATTTAAAAATTAACAATGAAGAATAAGAAAAAAAAAATCATACCTTCATTCTTAAAAAACCCACCAAAACCATAATAAATCCTTCTAACCAGGCCTTCAAAATGTGCAGACAGCCACATAAACTATCCTTTGCTAGGTAGCTTTTATACTAGCATCTTCTTGACTTTTTTTTTTTTAACAGATAAACCTGATTCACAGTTTGGACACTATTTTAGACAGAATGAAGAGGTTACAGACTATTTTGAATTTTTTTCTGAATTCCCTCCACTTTCATGCCTTTAAAGCAAATTCAAATGTTTCTTACAGAGTATTCAGTCACCTGAGGGTTGGGAGGAATGTTCATTATTGGACTCATCTTCTGTCATTGAAATTGCCATGGCAATTGTTGAAGCAGCAATGGAAATCATCTGACCAGGAAGCTCTGCCCCTGTAAAATATACACGTGCACGTAAGTAACAAAAAGCGCAAGTCTTAAAATGTTTTATTTGGTGTTAGATGTCCACTGGAGCTGGCAGGCAGCAAAAATTATACGGCTAGACACTGTTAGTTTTCAGTATGTATTATATGTAGTTAATATGATCAAACGGGAATGAGTGCTATTTTAGTATTACAATACACCTGCAGCCAAAACTCAAAACCAGTTATTTGCTTAGTGCTTTTCTTGATAATGAACTGCTACCAACCAAGACATTCACAGGCGCTGGCAGTCTGATTATTAAAAAAATTTTTATACCAGTTAATCGACCTTACTAACCAACTAAAACGGCAAGACAGGAAGAAGTTTCCTTCATCAGGAACACATGATGCCTTTGCTTTTTTCAAAACTGACTTGCAACAGGAAAAACCTATTCTTCTCAAAATCTAAACATACAACATATTTTCAAGAAACTATTTTAAAAACAAATGACTGGATATAGGAAACTTGCCGGATGGAGTTCTCTCGGTTTCTCTCATACTCAGTATTATAGGAGCTAATACACCTGTATTGCTCATTTCTTTCAAAATTAGCCTCTGATTTCAAATGTTGTGAGCTACCTTCATGCCTAGAACTACATATTGAAATTTATAAGCTCAAGGAATTTGGCTTCATAATGAGTCGCTACTTTAGCGTCTTGTAAAAGAAACATCAGTCCATTGCAATCATTTTCTGTAAAGAATCCAAGATTCACTTCAGCATGAGTAAACCACTTTGAAACACACTAAACATCCTACACTAAATTCCTGCAATCCATATGCTATTGAATTTACACAGATACAGTCTGGATTATTTCATGTGACTTAAGTGAATTTTTGCCTCTAACAATAAAAGAAACAGTGACTTTTCCTTACCAGAAGACTCCTTTCCATTCTGCTGTTCATGCAACATGCCTACTGTCATCAGAACAACTATAACCAGAAATACAGGAATTCTCCAGGAACCTGCCACAGAAGCTGAAAGATACAGTGTTGGGATTTTTTTTACAAGAAAAATGGCACCATTATTAAATTCTACATCTAGCAAAACCAAGACAGTCAGCGTCTCAACTACAAAACAAAGAAGTCATAAAACAAATAGGCTTTCTACATTAAAGAAAAGGAAGAATAGAAAACAAACATGAACAAGTTTCTCAATGAACAAACCAAGTTGTTACTGTTCCTAACTTCTTTATGTTAGTGACTTTATGTTGATATAGAGAACAATCTTAAAAACAACATTCAAAATCACATGAAAAGATACACAAAATTAAAACATTTTAGATATCAGAGGAAAGTCATGTTCCCCCCAAAAATGTGTATTTATGTTAGATCTCCACAGAATAGGATTTTTCTTGGATTTTGCCTATTCAGCCTGTACTTCCAGCAAATACAAAACTGTCAAATTTAAGCAAATGCAAAGCTTACATATAGCTTAAACCTCAGGGAAGCATCCCCACATGGTCAGAACAACCCCTGAAACCTGCTGCTAAAGTAAAGTAAATCATGAAGTACACTGTGAAACCTTCTATAATGGTAGTCTTCTATTAATTGCATGGTACTTCCACCATAAACTCTGATATGAGAACATAAGATGATAGCCTATTAAATGTGTAACATAAATCTGAAAGATTACTATAGTAGTAATCTTTTTTAGTATTTATAGAAACAGATTATATAGATTACTGGCAAATGTATTTTATAGTGGTGATATAATCCTGACATGATTATTGACTACTGATAGATTTTTTTTTTCTTCTATTACTACTATTAAAAGCATTTTACAGCTTCAGCCTTGGTTAATGGCAGGCTTTCAATAAAATATCACAAGTGAAAGTCTAAAGCCAGCCTCATGTGACCCCAGCCCTTCCTCACTGTCAGAAGTACCTAGTCTGTGAATCAAATAAGGGAAAACCATGGGAAGTACACACTAGGCATGAGGACTGAAAGACATGTTGCTCAGCATCTTGATGCCTTCCCATTCCCTACTCCAATGCTCCCTTCTGGACACATGCAGCCAGAACTACTGAGCAGACAAAACAGTTTGCATTTCAGCTAAGACTCTTATTTTACAGATGTAGCAGAGGAGCAAGCGAGTAGTTTTGTTGACAGAACCCTCAGTTATCAGAATAATAACTTCTTGTTACTCACCTAAGTGAAATAGCAGCATAATCCAGACAGGAACAGACACTGCTTTTAAGTAACGTTCAGTGCTTATATTCCACTTGAATGAAACCATCAGCAGGTAACCAACTACCAGTGTCCATATCTTTAAGAAAAAGATACACATAGGTATGTATGTGTACATCAAAAGAGAGCGCTACTGTACTCATGTATGTGTGTATACACATGCACACACTCATAAACACCAGGGAGAGAGAACTGCAGTCAGCTTCTAAGTCTTTAAGAAGCCCACATTTCAATTAATTATATGAGTTCATCAGCAGCACCTACATGGCCATGGGGAGACAGAGCTGGCCAGTACAGCAGCACTCATTCCAGCATGGAGCAGTTTGCCAGCTCCTGTGTTTCAGTCCAAAGAGACAAAAGGGGGCTTAAGCCAAAGAAGCCATTAGGAAGTAGAACAAAAACTGCTATTCCTCAGTGGCAGTCTGAGACGGTCCACAAAACAGAGATGCCTTTATAGTGATGCCTTTTCCTGGTCTTAAAATCAAGAGGTGAACACGGTTAGAAGGGGAAAAGGGTATTACCTTGGTATTTATTGTAAGGATCCTTAGGTGCACCACGACCAGGTCGAATACACCTCCATGCACCCCCGCCATGGCCACCGCAATCCCCCTCCTCTATATCTGGTCTTACATTCTAGGTCTTACTAATTAGCATATCTATCAAAAATTCCCCAATGAGAGGCTTGAATGAGCCCCCTTCCCCAAGGAACCTTCCCCTGGATGGTTCTATCTTAGTTTACAAAATGTGTTCTGGAGAGGACCTTGGGGTCTGGGGACACTGGCACCCTAACTACAAAGCCTCTAAAATGTTTAGTCTCTTAGCTTAACAAACAAGTCCAAGAATGTAGGCAAAAAGCACCAAGAATACAGAAGTTGCAAAAAGGTGTAACGGGTATAAAAGAAAAGACAAAAATCATCATGGCATCAATAGGATGAGTGACATGTAATGTTTTTATTTTTTAAACTAAAAAAAACAAGGAGACAGGAAGATGTCAGTGACAACTTGGGTTTGCTGCTTCTGCCTGCCTTCTACAACTCCACTCATCGGATAAATCACAATACAGATTTGGAATTAAGAATCTTGAGATGAAGAATTTGAGCTTGAAAATGCTGAAAAGAAAGAGGGAAGAAGAAACCAGAAGAGGCAACAGGAGGTGAAAAGTTGCTGCTCAGGAGAAGATGTGAAATAAAAGAAGGATGAAAACCTGTAAAAATTAAAACTCAATAAAATAAATAATTAAAGACATTTCCAACCCAAATTCAGTGAACAGTCCCTATCCATTACCAGTTAAGTACACCTACAAATTTACAGTTATAAATCCGTAAATCCCAATGAAGTTTTAGCAGAATTTCTATTGAGAGCATTTGCTGAATCAGACATCACTGTAAGAAGCAAGAATGCACTGGCAGAGACACGGAACAAGTAATTAGGCAGAACACACTAGAAGAGCTTTCACCTCTTTACTCTGCACTATACAACTCATGCTGAAGAGGCAACAGTCCCTGTGAAAAGCAGGTTTGTGTGACTGCTGCCACATATCTAATTGGTGGAGAGGAAATCTTAGCTGTACTGAATTGAGCAGACGAGCAGCAATTGCTGGTCCTGATAACTTCGGAGGGAACGACTGCATATGCAAGGTACTTTAAAATCACCTAAGATATGTGAACAAAAATAACCTTTACACACTACTGTTTCTCATCTAAGCAGATCACTCCAACTTTTCACTTATCTAGTTTTGCATCAACAAAGCTGCATAACGCTTATGGCCAAGTGGAGACTCAAGACAGACGTATAAAACTAACACAACCCATGGACATCAAGACTAAAGTCAAAAACAAACAAACACGAATTTTTACCAGAAATGCACAGTAGCACTCCTTTAACCACATAGGTTTGAAACATAAATTTTCTCATAAGGCACTTCACAGCACAGCTGTAATTGCAAGAGATAACTCATCACAAAGATACTATCCTGCTGCCTAACATCATCCACACAGCATCGTTATGACAAATGTTCCTGTTCCAAGCCGATTTTCTCTTTAGCTTTGAAATTTAATGATAAATTACAAACAAGAGACTCAGTACATTCAGTAGTTTAAACTCTCTGTTTAAAAACAAGCCAGAAGTAGGAGACTAACAGGGTATAAGCCTATGTTTAACAGCCAGCAAAGCAAAACACACTGAACTGCTTTTAGCCATGCATGTAGCTGAACGTTATAGGGTTTAGGTATTTAATAATTTTTTGTGTTGCAAGTTAAAATAATTATCAGTTCTCATTTCTAAAAGCTTAGCGAATGACCCAAGTAAATGTATTTCTTATTTCTATTGAATAGAGAGAAATAGCTTACTTTAATATAAACCAGTAAGCCTGTTTCAGAGATCAAACAATAACCTTTCTGAAGTTCTGTGAAAAGAACTATGTAGTCAACTGCCTGGTGCAAGAAGTTCAATTTCGGTGGCACCATGGAATACTCAGCTCTTCACTGGTTAACGTTATGGCCAAGCACATCCCTACGCTGCAAGAACCACTGCACAGGAACTAGGGTAGCCTACTTCCAACAGTTCATAGCTGAAAGCAACCGACAAAGCATATTAACTTAAATTGACATGGACTAGGATTTCATCCCATACTAACTTGGCAACAGCATCCTCTTTTTTTTTTCTTAACCCTTTAAAAGCATGTTACATAATCCTCCCCACTGTTTTTCTGGATGGTCTCCAAAGGTTTTGGCTGGAAAAGCATGGAGAATATTAATAGCCTCTCTACTATTATATGTCATTCTCAAGAACTGACGTAACTCAAACAAAGAATGAAAGACACTGCCTACTTTCACTAAAATTAAACTGCTGCAATTATTGCACTGAAACTGTAATTGATAAGATTCCATGCTAAGTCAAAACGCCTATAAATTTGATTTCTACGAGTGTATAGCTAACCAGGTAACTAATACATACACTTCAGATTTTGCAGAATGCATTAGCTATCATCAACTATTTAACAAGCTGAAGCCAGTTGCAGATGCGTAACTTTCACCACGTTCTCTGCGATTTTAAATCGCTACTCAATCACAACTATTATTTAACGACATGCACAACTTCCATATATCACAACTTTGGGACAGTTTAATCCTGCAAGCTGCCCTTCCTCCTTCCCCCGCCTATCTTCGCTGTCTTAACAGACGAAAAAGACCTCATTTTTCACATTTCCTCTGCATTTTGTAGAATCTCTCACAAACTGAACAAAGTGTTGCTTTGCCTTTAGACATGTAAAACTGCCTGCTTCTCTGAATAAATAGCTCTAACACTGCAGTGTAATTTCTTGGATTTTAGCATCCATTTCTGTGTTAAAGTGGTAAATTTAAAATGCAGATTTAGAGACATCTAATGCAACTATGAAGGGCTTCAGTTCTCTTTAAATTGCCTACTGGAGACAAAATTACACCATAGAAATATGCAGCTAATATGTTAAAATCAAGCATCTACTTCAGTGATTTTTCTTTGAAATTTCAATGTTGGAAAGTCTAGGATTTATCAGCATGAACTATCACCAACGTTACAGAAAGTTTGTTTCCCCTTCCTGTTGAAGTTGAAGGATTTGAAAATCTGAGCCACTCTTTTGGCTTTGGCCTCATTTTTCAATAACAAATTCTTCCTACTCAACTTTTGACATTTATACTGATTTATATTGGAGAGTAAAATTCTTTATTTACACGGTTCCCTCCCTTTTTTCCAATCAACAAGTTAAACTCTAAGGGGAAGAAGGCTTTGCAGATGAACGCATTCAGTAACTCACCGCTACTCAAAGTGGCAATTCATTGTCTCCTAGTGCCAGCTGGGCAGTCCCACCTCTTCTGCACAACAGCTCCAACATTCATCCAGTCAGCTCAAGCTCTCTAAGCTCATAAATAAACTACCTGTAATTCAGTTATAGCAAAACAGGACACAGAACAGAAATATAACAGGCACCAGCAATAGGGCAACCAAAGCATATGGCAGAAGTGGGTTAAGCAAGAACAGCTTCCCACTGTAGAAGACAGCAAAGCTGTTGGAATGATTCAGTCTTCCTTGGAATGTTGCCCCAACAATTCAACATCCAGCAACAAACACCTTTCCCACCTCCTTCATGTGCCTTCTCAGGCACATGGTGTGATTCTTGGGGTGGTCCTGTGCAGAGCCAGGAGTGGGACTTCAGTGATCATTCTGGGTCCCTTCCAACTCACGATATTCTGTGATTCTATGAACCACCCCACAAGTAAACACAAAGAGTGAACACTGAGAAGATGAACCAACAGTTACTTCTTTTGATATATGCCCTGCCAACCTGCCAAAATTTTTCAGTTTTTAGCAAGTCAGCACCTACAAAATGGAGTGTTTGAATTCCTTCCTTTTTTAATTGTACTTCTACCCTCTCCCTTGGCCATTTTGAAATGATGTTTTCTCCCAGGCTGCTCTTTCCCATTTGGAAATCATACTGCAAGGTTTTTCAGAGTTTGGTTTATGTTTTGGTTTGTTTGGATTATAATTGAGCTTTAAATTTAAAACTGTTTGATGAAACTACAAATCTAATTCAAATTGCTTTCTATTTTCCAGTTTGTTTCAGTGTTTTGAACAAAAGAAAAAAAGGCCAAACTAACCCATCACTTGCCTCTAATATTTTAAAACAAAATTTTCATTTGGAATAGAGATTTTAATGAGTTTTTCTTAAAATAGAAAATCATTAAAAATATTGACCAAGCATTAACACAGCACTTTTTCAAACTTTTAAAACAGTGCTGCAGAGCAAAGATGGTTCAAGGAGGTGATCTTATGACACCAGTTCACTATTTCTACATCTTCCTCCTCAGCAGTGATGCAGACTGGCAAAGGAAAACAAACCTACCACAAATGCTGAGCAGAAGAGTGTTGGACTTAAAAAATGAAGTGACACAAGGCACCAAATGCACTGGTAAAAGCCAAACTGTGTTTGTCTTCGAAAATATCAGTGTTTTCTCTAACTGCCTATTCATTTGAACATGGTTTTCTAAACAATATAAAAGACAATAAGGAGCCAGGGGTTGAAAATGTCATTTTAACTCTAGTTTCCAGAAACAAAATTAATTTAATGTGGCTTTAGTGCATTTTCCTTAGTACACAAGAGGAAACATCCCATGATGTGCAGAGTCTGGCAGAATAAGAACGTGTAACTGCCTGTCCTTTAGCATGGAGACAGCCTTGGTCAAACATGTAAGAAAATACCCAAACTCCAACTAATCACACTTGTAAGACTATTGTTCACCACAGAGTAAAGACAACCATCTCCTCCCTTTAATATGGAAGCCTTCATTTACCTAAAGCAGGTTTTAAGTAAACACAAGTAAGTTATTCCTTTCCCAAGTCCAAAGGACTAGAACAGTGCACCCATTCTGTTTCTTCTAGAAGCTCCAAAAGTGATCTATATCCCTGTTGATATTTCTGGCATTAAAACACACAGACTACTAAACCATGTGAAACAGAAACATGGTGTTTAGTGAGATCACCCCTTTTTTGAAGGGATAAAAGAATGAACTTATAACTATAACCCTGGGGTGGGGGAAAGTGACCATCAAAATCAAAGCTGCCACACATGGGTTAAAAATTATTTTCAATGTGTCCTGCAACATTTCCTACATTGAATTTAAGAAAAAAAAACCATTAAATGTAAGATATCCAGAAGACTGCAGCAAGGGATGTTGAGAATAGTTCAACAGTCCTTTAGTTCACATTTCCTGTCTTGATACAAAAGCTACTTACGAGAAACTCGTAATAAAAATGCTATTCAGAAATCAAACTTATCACGACTCTCTTGCAAAAAGAGCACACCAAATTCATTCCCTGCAGACAGAGCACCACTCCTCTGACATACTTCATGGTGACACTTTTCAAGAGACAGCTCCTCAACACACACAATTTCTTCACCTTCTTCTTTTATTACATAGACCACTGTCAAAATTTTGCTGGACAGTTCCATAATGATCATTCCTTTCAGAGGTGGTAGAAAAAGAAACACCATTGTGCTCAACCAATACATATAAATACCAATAAATAACTAATATTACACAGCATCATTAGGCTTTAGGCTAGTGCCAGCTTCGAGGCTGTAGTTCCTGAATATAAATCAGAACAAGCTCCTTAGCCTCTCCAAGAAAGGTACCTCACTGCAGCCTCGTCCACAGCTGAGGGTGGATGTGGAAGGGGAAAACAACAGTAGACAAGAAAACACTATCAATATCCCAGACTTCCCCTGCCTCTCTCCATCTTGTTTTTAAATAGGCCACATGTGGTCTCTACACAGTTTATCTCTACCAAGTAAAGTTGTGAAAACAAACCAAAAACTGTGGTTTTGGTAAGGTGTGTTTACAGTCAGTACTTGGCTGTATGATTTATAAGCGCTGTATGATTTTTAAGCCAAGATGCCATAATAATGAAGGATTATAAACAGCAGAAAGAATACTTAAAGAACTTTTACAGGTGTTTTTTTGGTTTGTTTTTTTTCTGGGGGAAGGGGGTTTATGGTGGGCAAGTTTTAGAAATCTGAAAGCCTGCTTTAAGAAGAAAGGGAAGGAAAAAAAGCCCACCTACACTAAACCCTCAAAAAAACAGAAACTGTATGCACATCAAAAATCAGAACTGTGCCCTTTCCTTTACTAGAAGAGAAATTGCCCAATCAGGTGAACTTGACAAAACGTAGATGCTTTTTTGCCCCCACAGGTGATGGTCAGTAGGACTGTGGAAGCCAAACATATCAGAGTATGGGACTCAAAGCATTTGCCAGGAAGCCCACTTGGAGAATTTCGGTCTGCAAGGGCTACTTGGGGACTGCTGACGTTTAGAGCCAACACAAATGGAGGCTTCCCTGGTGGATGTCTTTCATAGAAACCCTGATGGGGAGCAGACAGTCCACTGCCCAAAACAGATAACGCATACTCTGACAATATTCCGATACAGCAGTCACGGCAATGGCGTTTCCAAATTTACCCAGCACCCTGGTAAGGTTAAGATTGACTAAGTCCTCCAACTGCATGGAAACCCCCAGAACAACACGAGTTGTGCCTAGTACAGTCAGAGATATAAAAATACAGCGACCCATGTGAGTACACAGCTGTGAGCCTGACCAATGACTTGTGACAGACCAAGGAAGAAAAGACTGGCCAGCAGAGAAATATTTTGACAGCCCTGTAATCAAGTTCATTAGAGAATTTTGCTCATTATGATTACATCAAATTTAATTTGCTAAGATGAACCTCAGAGCCAACACAGAGCAGCTGTATAATTCTTTACATCTGCTGGGATCTACAAACTATCCATTTTCCAAATAAATACTAGCATGTGAATTCTTCTTCTATAAAAAGGAGAAAATACAACAAATAGCTGGCATTAGATGTATATTAACCTAAGGGAAAAATGTCAGCCTAAAGTAGTTTGATCTCTTGCCACAAAGCAAAAGGATTTGGTTTTTAGATACAACTCTGGACACAGGCATACTTCCAACAAAACTAGTGAAACTGCTGCAGCACAAAACCATGTAGGGCTATATTCAGTCCACTATAGGACAAACTCCCATCCCTTCCAAGAAAAAAAAGATAGAGAAAAACATTCCCCTTCCCTATTACATGAAACTGCAATTTGTGCAGGGCCCTCTGCTTAAGAATTCTGCAAATAACCCAGAAAAGGCTAGAGTCAGAACAAGGAACTCCTCTGTAATTTTTAACCAGTCCCTAGATTTAAGGCCCAGCAGCCAACTAAATTTCTCAAGCAAACTTCTTCAATGTTTCTAAAGCCTGAAGGGAAAGAAAAGGAGACCGTGGAAGTACGATGCTTGTGGACTAGCCTAAAATCTTGAACTTGTTCTTCAAATGCAGTGTTTTGCAATCAGCTATCAAACAATCCAGTGATGGAGGTACCTAGGGTTGCAAATTCCTGAATTGCATGTGTGACCTAAGAACCTTGGACAGGAACACAGGCACTTCTGAATCTTCACTCATCAATACCATGAATGGCTTTGCCAAATTTGAGGACAGCAGGACAAGAAAGCTCTTTAACATACTGGTGCCAAGATACACTTTACCATGTCAATGTCACATGCAATTGCTTCATTTGAAGAACTTTCTATTTTCTGGAACTTAAGAGGAGAATTTCTGTCTCGGTATCATGGCCTAGTAGATATCATAAAAATACCTTTAGTTACAGAATACCAAATTAGTATTCCAAGTCCCCATCATTCTAATGATAGGCATCCACTCACTCCTCTAGTACAGCAGAGGGAATCAGAAAGGGAGCAGACAATCGTGCATACAGAAGTAACCGTGGAGGATTCAGAGCCCAGAGGAGAAACTGATCCCTAATACCCAAAACTCCTGTGCAGATAATAAGCAGAACACACGCATGCAAACAGTCCTGCAATATAACATGGCAATTAAAGGGCTTTAAAGTGCTTAACTAAAGTTAAAGCTGACACTATTAACTGATCCAGCTCAGAGCTCCTCAGCAGCATGGATAAAACTAAATTATCCTGCTACAGCTCTGAGGTAATGCACATCAAGTAACTGCAAAATTCAAAAAAATTGGGCTAGGAAAACACTGCAAAGTGTACAGATGATGCCACACTGAGTTGCAGTTATTTACAAAGGAAAGCCCACATTTTTTTTTCCCTGTAAGGCTCCAGAAAGAGAGACAGCTTGCTTATAAAGCAGCTGGTTTGCTTAAGGAAATTTGTGATCAGTTACCTTGACACAGACCCAAAATCTTCCCAAGAACTCAAGTCTGAAGAGTTCTGGGAGCTTAGTATCTTTTGTGCAGTTAAAATCTTACAGCAGTTCAATGAACACAAGAGTTAAATCAGAAACACCAATGCCAACCAGAAGGATCATAGACTGCTAAACAAAGTTGCACTGAGCACGCACAGAGGCATCCAGCAGTGCACTACAACCACAGTTATGAGATTAAGAAAGTGTAGCTTCCTTCAGTACCCTTTTATTTACGTAGTGTAACTACGGCTTGATTAACAAAGTTTTAATAAAAGCCTGGACTTAGCCAGGTCAGTCAGTATAGCAATATCATTGATTTGTTTAAAATAAAATAAAACAAAGAGGTCAGTGCAAAAGAAAATCTTAAGCTTATCGAGTAAATTGTGTGGCAACAAGTCAAAGCTTCCCAGCAGTACCAGGCCATGCTTTAGTTCTGCCACTTCTCAGCTGAAAGTAAACGTGGTAGTATCTTGCCTCTTTATAAAGTGAGACTGTATCTCTGTCTATTCAGTCCTAATTATACTTCTGAGGACAAAACAGACCAGAAACACATGTCCTCTGACATCTTCCAGCACCAAATAAAGTCAAGAAATTCTCTTCCTCCAGTGTTTATATTCAAGAGACTAAACACATTCCTGTCTATTCTATTCACTCTACAGGCAGTGTGTCAAAATATTCTGTCAGTCCATTCAGGAACACTGCTACCCAGGGAAAAGGCGTACTTTGTTTAAAAATATAGAGCAGCTTTTGAAAAGTCTTTGACAGTAAGACATCTGAGTATGCCAGTTGTACATCAGTATTTAACAAGAGTACAACTTACCGATCTTCCACATATCCATTTGCTTCTGGTATGTAGTACTTGTAGTATTTTCAATTATAACTGACAAAGTGTAAAAGAGTTCTGCCAGGAGTTTTAACTATCCTACCTACTGAACAGAACGCAGGGAAAAGTAGTGTCCCCGGGCTTTGTTACCATCAGTAACATTTTTAAGTTAAACAGCTTTACTTTCTAACGTTCAAATTGAGTTTGCATTGCTTGATACTCTAAGAAGAAGAAAACCCTGCAGAACACACTGAGAAACAAGCCTTAAGGTGCCTTCCCCCACCCCGAGTCACTCACTTGTGGAGCTGTGCAGCTATTTCACAACACTTTAATACACACCTTAGAGCTCAACAAGCCTCGATGTTTGCACAAGAACTCAACCGAACCACCTCTGACTTAAGAGCATCTCCAGAAGCGGGGCATGACTAAAGCGCGGCCGCGGAACACCGACGCTCACTCAGTCACTCACCCACTGGCTGCTGAAGTAGTCGAGCCCCTGGCAGATGATGCGGCCGGCCTGTGCCAGCAGCACCTGCACGCCCAGGGAGCTGCCCAGGCAGTAGAGCCCGTAAAGCAGCGGCCCCCCGGCGCCCAGCAGCAGCAGGAGCCGCCGCCGCCGCAGCACCTGCTCGCCCAGCGCCTCCACGCCGTAGTTGGCGAAGCAGAGGGGCAGGAGGAGGGCGGCCAGCAGCACTGGGGTGCGGGAGCGGTGCAGGCGGCCGAGCCAGCGCCGCCCCAGCGCCGTCAGGGAGGTCTTGAAGGGGTGCAGGAAGGTGCCGCAGAGCACGGCCCAAAGCAGCGGCCGCAGGAATGCCTCCAGGATGAAGTACACGAGCACGGCGGCGCCGCAGCACAGCCCCGCGAACAGCAGCGCCCCGGTGTTGTAGAAGGCCTGCTTGATCGGCTTCTCCAGCCGCGGCAGCGACATCCCCGCCGCC
>VZRQ01002919.1:1201198-1219632 GCA_013397975.1 Machaerirhynchus nigripectus | reverse complement strand
TGCCGGGCGCGGAGCGGGGCCGGGGCTGCCGGGGCGGTCGTGCCCGAGGGCGCGCAGAGGGCCCGCGCTGTAGTGCCACCGCCGCGCGGCTCCAGGCGTGCGCCCAGCCCGGCGGGAAAGGGGCGGTGCCCGCCGCGAAGCGTGCTGGAAAATGTAGTTTTGCTCCGGGAGAGTCAGCGGCCGCGTTCCCTGCCCCCGGCAGGGCCTGAGGGACTGTCCCGGAGCCCTGACCCCGGCCGGTCACCGCCGGGCGCGGGCCGAGGTTGCCCAGCGCCTTTGCGACGTTTGTGAAGGCGACCAAGGGCTGGAGCATAGAAGAGCCCAGCAGCTTACGGCACAACCTCATCCCCATCCCAGACGCGCAGCCCCGTCTTGTTTCGCTAAACACTCTCCTCTCCCTACTGCTGCTGTGGGCTCGGGGAGCGGAACAAATTCGGAGATTTGGAGTGTCATTGCATGGTGGTAGAGCAAGACTGGTTAGACCAGTTGGAGATTTTTGTCTTGTCTGAACATGTTCTGGCACCAAATTATTTAACAAGGAAGCATCCACTCTTTTACTGGCAATCAGGCCCGCTGAAGAGGTAGTTGTTCTATCTGGTGTTTCAGACCTGACATTTGTGACGCCATGTAGCATCAAATGCTATTTGCAAATAATCTAGAGAGGAGCTAATTTCCTGCAGCTGGCATACACTAGACTCCTGAGTCCAGGCATGAGTGCAACAGCTAACATTTTACAGGTGGTCTAAATGCATCCGTAACAAATATACTTGGTCTGGACAAGTTTTGCAAGGGCTGAAATCCATTAAATTTAAACTAGCTCAGGACTGGCACTGTGCTACTTGAAGAGTTTTCCTTCCACAGCTTAGCAACCCTATTGGTAATGCTGCCATAAAACCCTCAGAGGCATCTTCCTCTTTCTTTTCAAGGAGGTAGAGCATATCCTCTACATCATAATACAGAGGTCACATACCACTGAACGTATAAAAAGTGCACAGTATAAAAAATAGGAAAAAATCAAATTCCTGTATTTTTTAGAGTTTAAATGCAAGTTTAACCTTATGTAACTTCATGTTAGATTGGAGTCCACGAGGACTTCGGTGGAACGTTTTTTGCAGGATGGAGATGTTAAAATGCTGAAATTATCCTGAGCACAATTGTCTTTAACTTGTAAAGTGAGAATATACCTATTCATAACCTAGCTTTTAAATCCAGAGCAATACAAAGACAAAGGCTAGATGAAACCCATCCCTATCATAATACCAAGGGTGAAAGGTAGAGGTTATTCCACACACTTCCTGTGAATATGTTGCATCCTGAAGCTGTAGGTGGGGCTGGGCCCAAGCCTAACCTTTTTGAGGTTTTACATTGCAGTCCTGACTTGTCCCTGCAAAGCCTTTCCTGCCAGTTACACAGAAGCTCTTGTAAAGGTTTCTCTGAGCTCCTGCAGCTCCTTGTTTCCCCTTTGCTGAATAGATCAGTGTAGGTTCAACAAAGTGCTTTAATTTTATGCAGTGAAAGCACTTACAAACCTACAGGCACTTTGTTTGATCGTGATGGTGATGAGGCATTACAAGCAGTTGCCCATATGAGAAACTTTTATTGAACCTTAAACTGCTACTGTCACTCACAGCTCTTTGATCAGATAGATCTGCCTCCTGGCAGGGTGCTGAAATAGGTAACAAGAATGCATCGAACTTTTCTCTTTAGTTCAGAAGCCAAACTCTAATGGCTCATTACAATAACTTCATTGCATTAAAATTCAATTAGCAAGTGTCAATTAAGATTTACCCCGGGGGGGGGGGGAAGCAGAGAGTTCCCGTCCTTCTGTTAGCTAAACAGAAATGCCAGCAAATCAGATCTTCATAGGCACATCCTTACTCCTTTGATTTTTCTTAACAGACTCAGTCAGCCATGTTCTTCAGGAACAGAAATTATTGTCACCTCTTTGACTTGAGCGAAGCTATAAATATTGATTTACATAAGCCAAGGATCTGGCCCCTACTATTTAGCACCTTTCCTTTCCAATTATGTTTTTCACTATCCATGATAAACAACTTAACATATTAGAAAGGGGAAAAAACCCCAACAATGCAATAAAATAAAGATTTCTAATGCATGTATTACCACAACAGGAACACTTAAGGACAGGGACATGACCTATAAACATCAGAAAACAATCTCTGAATCTCTTTGACAGCTGACGGAGGCTGTGTGATCTTCACAAAACACAGCCCAGCCTCTAAAGCTTAATTCCACAACAGATTTCAAATAGCGACTTAACAGCTGATTTTGTCTAAGATTTGAAATGGTAAGAGATTTTAGATTAGATACCCATTTAGGTATAAATTGCACTGATATGTTGTGATTTAGGCATTTTTATGGTTGAAGATAAGTAGCACACCTCAGGCTCCTATACTGCCAGAAATTCTACAACAGTCTCTTTGTTTGTATTTTTCCTATTAGTAATTCTTCAAAGGTGAAGAGGGCAGAAAAGGAATGCTTTTGCATCAGTGGAGAAAATATGTATGCACCTAAAAGTACATGTGGTAAGTATTGACAGCCTTTGGTGCTCTCCTATGTAGAGGGAAGTAGTAAATCAAGTATTAATTAGTGAAAGAGAAAGTTGTAATTCTGTGTGCTTCTGCACTAGTACCCATGATTTTGTGCTCTGAACTGACACCTTTTGAGTCCTGTTCAAGAGGTCAGAGACACCCCTAGCTCTTTATTCACTCGATGTGCAATCAACACAGACCAAAGTTCCAAGCTGTCTTACAAATGATACCAAAATACTGGGCACTGAGGCGGCCACAAAGCAGAGGAGCTAGACAATGCCAGCAACTGCAAGTTAATCATTATTTACACCCAAAATAACCACATGGAGCTATGAAATAAGTCAGGAACAAAGCCACAAGGTGTCAGCACTGGCCTGTGTATTTAGAAAATAACTCCCTGCATGAGAGACTTTGTTTTAACTGGCGTTACTGAACATTTATGAACATTCACTTGAGGTTAATCTCACTTCATTAATTCACCTCAGTTTAATGACAAAGTAATATCATCCTCAGATCAATGAAAAATACTCAATGTAAACTACTATAGTTTCACTAGTAGCAGGAGCAAAGAAAAAAAAATGTTACTTTTAAAGTTAACTATTAAGATATAAACTTTGCATCTTTAGGTCGCCTGCATATACCTTTGCATTTTGGGATAAAGAAAAAAATTAATCTTTTATGCTGCTCAACTGCTAAGATGAGAAGGCTCCAAATTAAATGTAATTTACAAAATATTGGTGGAAATAAAATAAAAACCAATCCTCAGGAACACCATGTCTGATTGTACCCAGTGATTATAGCAGTGCCTGACTTCATTGCAAAAACAACTTTGCTCAACATCTCAGTTAAAGTATACAAAATTATCAGCAGAGATACACTTGAATGATTCACACAGAAGACTGTGAATCTTGTTCAGTTAACAAGGGGAATGAAATACATGGTTGTAAGGCAGAGCAGTCAATAGCACCAGCACAAAAAGGTTGAGTCACTGGAAAAGGCATGCAAAACAGCACCAGTAGGACCTGTGGATGGACAAAATCTAGAGCACTGTCTTGCAGGGTTATCCCATATGATAACTGTGTGTGCAGAACAAGAGCTGGATATGGAGAGATCTGAGTAACAGAAGAATGTTTTGGATTCATCAGGTTTGTGACAAATTCCTCACCGATCTGTCAGCAGTCACATAGTGCAAGACAAACAGAATATAATTTAAATCTATTTAAATGTATTTGGTATACGTAATGCCTCTATTATTCATGATGGCTTGGACAGTGCACAAGTAGCTGTCACACACAAGATCCATCCTTTCTTGCAGCCTGCAGCTACAGGCTTGCAATAATACTACAAACACAACAAACAGACCACAGAGTGTAAAACCAATACATTTCTTGTTGCCCTGAGCCACTCTTCTTCTCAGTCCACCAGTAAGGAGATAAAATACCTGCTCAAACCTGAGAGATGTCAGAAATCGAAACATCCCTGTTTGAGAGACTTCTACAGCTGCTTTTGCTTGCTGAGTGTCGTGGCACTTCCTCCTCTCTGTTGCCAATCTCTAACATAATTTCATTTTCTTCTTTTCTGCAAAAGGCTGTTCTGGCTGCTTCAGGAGCCACTCTGGCCAAGGAACAGGGCAGTGATGACAGCAGATAAAGAACACCCAAATGTGTAATATTGCAACTTGATCATATTTGTATCAAATAGGTTACAAAAACACAGCACAGAGGTCACCATAGGAACCTCTAAATTCTACATACTTATAGCAAGGGAAAACTGGGTTAATACTTGGCTAAAATAGAGATTATCACATGTCCTTACAGCTTCATTGTGATTTGCATGGTGAAAAAAAAATGGTGGTCTTCTCACATCTGTTAATTTCCTACTGTGACCAGCCTCAATTGACTTAAATAGAATTAGTCAGGCTAATAAATTCAAGCCCATGGCATGGGAATTAATTATTAACACAGGCAGCAGCAGAGACTTCCTTAACCTCATAGAGACTTTTTCCCCCTTAATAAATGCCATACCACACATTTTCTTAGACTAAAAATGCATTTATTGCAACAGTTTTATAAATATTGTTGTCTGTCACTGTCAAATAGCTAACAAGGCTCACTTGAACACCAACATTTAGTATAAAACAGATGTTACAAAGCAATACTTTAGGGCATGCACTGATTGTAAAGTAGTCCCATAGGTCACTGTAATTTCATTATCTATTCACCCAGTGTTATTTTTGCTGAAAAGACTAGAGCATAAATACAAAGAATTTTGGCAAATTCTTCTGGACTACAAAACCCCCGTTCTGCACTCCTACCCAACCAAATGCTCATTGACTTCACATGGCTGCTGGCTATTGGCATACAGAACAAAGCCTGGCATAAAGAATGCAGAACACCACTTAACACAATAGTTACAAGTTGCTTATTTGTATGTTTTATCTGTATATTAGTCTTGAGAACGCTGAACAAAGTCAAAAGGTAGAGATGACATTTCAGGTTCAGCCATTACACTTCATGTAATACAAAACAAGTGGCAAGAGCTCACACAGTTATGACAGCCTGCTTATTTGCAAAGAGGTTAAAGCAAACCAGACCTCAGGATATATAAATCAGAAATACCAAGGTATACTAGGCATCTGTTTTAACCTAAGCAGAACTCAATATGCTAATAAAATATATCTGCCTAAATAAAGGCTGGGGACATCACACAAAAATGTCAAGGTCCCACTGTTTCATTTTTCTAATGAGTTAATAGGTTTGGAATTTCATCTTTGAATCACTTTGTCAAGACTTGAATGACAGATAATTCCAGCTTTAAAAAAATCTATTGTGGTAGGTTTTTTTTATATTTCAATACTTATCATTAGTTTCATATCACCAAAGGTAAAAAACTGAAAAAGAACCCATTCCTTTATATGCGAGCAGTCAAGTGTTTCAGAAGCACACACCATATTCTGGAGTTAAATAACAAGATTTTTTTTCCCTCTTACATTTAACTGGGGTATCTGTGCTTCCTTTCCTATTACCCTAGTACTCTATATGACAATATTCTTTTGACTTACTGAACTTATCCTTGTTTCAGCTTGTTTGGAGAAAAAAAAAGTGACAATAACACTGTAGTAAGTCTAAGACTGTGAGGCTAATTTTTGTACTGAAGAAAGTGAAAGAAGCTATATGTATAAGAACTGCAAACATAATCCCCACACACGTCATATCTCAGGTTTATATATATTTTCCTGGATCATTCTGTCTCCCCAAAATCAGCTAGCAACACGTAGAGTTCTGTGTTTTGTCTTGTCTCCAGAGCAGAATCTAGCCTTTTGTTTTTAGACTCTCTTGT
This sequence comes from Machaerirhynchus nigripectus, assembly GCA_013397975.1. NCBI lineage: Eukaryota > Metazoa > Chordata > Aves > Passeriformes > Dicruridae > Machaerirhynchus > Machaerirhynchus nigripectus. The sequence continues at coordinate 1,213,741 of VZRQ01002919.1, read as the reverse complement.
ATAATCTTGTATAATTCTCAGACTTTCCATGCACACACAAATATCTTCAGCAAAATCACATTGCCTAAACATTAATTCTGTGAAGAATATTTTTCATTAATCTAAACCTTACAGATTACTGTTGTGAAAAATCAGCATGAATATTTTTATTCCTTGGCACAAAACCTAAGTGATTTTTTCATTTATTTAGTCTTCTACCAATAGCCCCTTAGGAAATTGAACTGAATGACGTCAAAACTAAGAGAGAGAGATGAAGCTAAATCACTAGTTACCATAAAATGTTCGCTTCCCTGAGTAAGCATTGGAGCCATAAAAGATTTGCAGCTGCTCAGCACTTCTGAAAAATTCAATTACTTCTTTAAAAACACAAATATGAATTTAAGAATAATTTAGAAACAGCTTAGAAAAGTACTGGTAATTCTGTAATGCTCTAGTCTATAAAGAGTACAACACCTTTACAGAAAATTTCTTAAGAATGCCACATGAAAGTTCATCTTGTAAGGACATTCCTAAATACCCTTTAATTGCAGATCAGAGTGAGCCTATGTGGAGCAGCAGCTCTTCTACGATACAGGTTGTCAAGTCCTGCACTTATTCCAATCTCACACTGGTTGGGAAGAACCTTCCTACTTAGCTAAGGAACACAGAAAGAGGGCGAAAGCAACAGTTGTGAATGCCTATGGAACCGTGTCAGGGGAAGTTCAGATGGGACCTTAGGAAAAGGTTCTTCTCTGAGAGGGTGGCCAGTCACTGGAACAGGCTCTGCAGGGAAGTTGAAGGAGCATCTGGATGATGCTCTTAGTCATATGGGTTAGTTTCAGGCAGTCCTGTGAGGAGCAGGGTGTTTGTTGGGCTCTAAGAACCTTATGGGTCCCTGCCAACCTGAGATAGTCTGTAAGTCTGTGAGTGCTATTCAAAAGACTTAGTAATCCAAGGAAAAAAAATCTGCCCCTTTCTTTAGAGCAGATTCATTGCTGTTGCCAAGTCATAACACAGATTTTTCAAAGCAAGTAATGTCTTTTAAGTCTGCATTTTCACACCTATCAACTCCACAAGCTGCACACATCCTCTCTGACATTTCAAAATTGCACTGCTTTTGCCTCACTATCTGAGCCAAAATTAGGTAAGTTAAATAACCATGTTTAAGCATATATAATTTTATCAAACCTACTGTGAAAATAGAAAAAAAATGTTACCGAAGTGATTATTCCATATTAATAAAAAAATGTTTAGAAAAGGAAGGCTTACCTACATCTTACTCTGTATTTGCAAGAATCAGATACCTCAACGTATAAATTGCATATAAATAAACAGATAAGAAAAAAAAATGTAAAAAGCTTGGCATATGGTAAAAGAAAGTATTTTCTTTTTAATTTGTTTTTGTACACAGGGACTTGACATTTTCTTTAAAATCTTCCAGTTAGAGCCATAGCTATCTTGGGGAGGTTGAGGGAGAGCTGCCCTAACACACTGCTACAGAAATACTGATAATGAAATTTTAAATAGAGGAGCTAATGTACAAAGCTGTTAAGACAAGACTTGGAGCCCCTGTCCTTTGATACTCAGAGTGCAGCCAGCAGGGAGTACCTGCTCACTGGCCATTCTACAAACTGTGCAGGTACTTCCTGCTGCAGCTGACTGCTACTACTGCCTCTGGGGTCTTGATGGGTTTTTGTACCTCTGAAGGCCAGGTCAAGCCTCCAGCTCTTACCTTGAGGCTTGACAGCAGAGGACGTCTTGAGGCCAACCTGTTGCCCACATCAGCCGTTACACAGCTGGGAACTGCCTAAAAGCCAGAATCTCATTCAAGTCAGACTCCCTTCCCATGACATCAAGTAATACTTGCTTGGATAAAGGGTGCCAGACAGGTGCCACATGTAAACTTACACAAAAATAGGAAGTATGCCAAAACCATTAGCCCTTCCCTGTCATTCGTCCTTACTAACCAGTCTCTCTAGTCTTCTGTTCCAAACTGCTTGGAGACACCAATGCCTCACTGTGCAGCATTCAAGCAAACTGCTTTGCCAGTTTCATTACATGCTGTGGAGTCAGGGTTAAAAGGGATCATACCAATCCATGTAAGTTATGCACATCTGCAGCTCCATGAAGCACAGAAACACTGTAATATTTAAATGTATTTCTGATTTTGTCATAAATTTAAGGCTGTATGCGAAGTCATATTTTGTATAAAACACTAACACTTACAATAGTTACCTCTGAAAATAACTGACATTAGACCTTATGTAATTCTCTGAAATACATATTTCCTTCTTGTAAAGCTATTACCAAATACTTTACTTTGGGGAAATTATTTGGAGGTGTTGAAACAAGGGGAGGGTGAGGGGAGTACACCTGCTACACAACAGTGTGGCAAACCAATAAAACCACAAAGTCACAAAATGCCATTTAAATGCTATTAAAGTTACATAATTTGCATATAAACTTTAATTCTGCCTCTAGAGTACCAGAGGGTGCAAACTTCCAATGGACCCAGAAAAGACCTGAAAGACCAAACAGAGGGTCTACTCTCTAAAACAAGAATAATTTCCTTTTTTGTAAATGTCAGATGCATTTGAGGGATGAGAAAGTAAAAAAAAAAAAGAACAAAAAAAGGAAGACCTGTGTCTTCCCTTAAACTTAAAGCAGTTATATGAGTTATAGCAGTAACTAAGAAATAACTGAGTAGATTTTGGTACTTGGAGGCAGTTGCAGGGCTCTTTTTTCGTTTCAGACCCAGAATATGGTGCCCCAAACGAGCTTCACCACCACTGCCTGAGTGGCATGCTGATGTATGCCACACCAGTCATTCTCTAATCCCTGTGTTGCAGATTGGCAAAGTCAGTGCCAAACACAGCTTTAACATCATTTAACCCAAACTGGGGGTTCCTTCAGATTAGGGAGGCCACAAGTGTTTATTTTCTTGCTATCCATGTATTGCAAAACCAGTCAAGATGGACAAGAAGGCCACAGAGGGAGTTCAAACTTTTCTCATCGATATGTTCTCTTTCAAAACCAGAATATTTCCCTTATAATAATAGAAGACAGCATCACCCTGCATTCAATGACATTATCGAATCAGCTAGGTGCTTTTTTTTTTTTTTTGAGGGGGGAAATCAATTAGCACCTCACCTATACCTAAAAATACAGTTATTTGATACCAGCAATGAAAAAAAAATGATTATGCCAAAAAATTATTTCTAATTAATAATCACAGTCAAATTTCCAAACAGCACCATACTCTAAATATGACTTCTCTATTAAGTCACCGTGCAGCAAGCAATTCTTAAAATTAAAGCACTTTGGAAATGTGTTCTTTAACAGTCGTTTGGTCATAATCACACTAGAGAAACAAAAAATTATTCAGAGAGGGAAATACCTGCCTCCTTTTCCAAAGCAGGCCTTTTTTTCTAGTTTCTGCTGGTACCAGTCAATTAGGAAGAAAAATAAAACAGAAAATATTTGAAATGCTATAATAATTTAAAAATTACTTTGAAGACTGTTACTTTATAGTAACTTTGTATAACAGGGATAAACCCTTCTTTTAAATATTAAAAAGGAAAAAAAAAAAACCAAAACACCCTCCATGACAAATTACTATGCCCACTCAAATGTTAAGACTTACCAAGTATCACACAAGCTTACATACCACGTTTTCCTTATAACCTTTTTCTCCTCAGATTTCATCCCAACTAGCAATTTCTAGATACTCATACCTTCTTTGTTTGTCAACTTGAATTCCATAGTCCCGATTTTCCCACTGTGAAGAGGAACTCTTAAATAAACTCAGTGCTAAACTCAACCATCCATTTAAATGCCAGATAATAGATTGTTTTGCTGCTTCCTGTGGCCTTTTATTTCCTCCCTTTTGATTAGAAACACTTTATTAGGCTAATTAAGTACTGTGAAGCTTAGGTGAAAGTTTTTTTAGAAGTGCACATTTCTGCTAGTACTTCAACAAGAGAAAAATACAATGACAAAAACACAGCACACTGACAAGTAATCTGAAAAAGAAATAAAAAAATAATGTAAAATACTTTGCTCTTGCTTTAAATCCTGAATTTTAAACACACCTGACTCCATATATGTAGAAAACAGATTGACAACTGTCACACAATTTTATCTTGGTATTATTATTGTCATCTATAACATACCTGTGTGCTCAGGTCCATAAATCCAGAGCTCTATTAAAGAAGAAAAGAGGAGCCAAACTGGCTTTCTATCCTAGTTCAGTACCTTTAAATTATTAAATTAGCCCTTTAGTGGGTGATCAGGTAAATGGCTGAAACAGTAAATACCAAGCCATAAACTAAAGCAACCCTCAGGCTCTGAGAAAGATCTGCAGTATCTCAGCTGCCTACAAATAAGCACAAAGGAGAAAGAATTTACCCTAATGATTTCTCACTTCCCCTGTTTGCTGAATGTAAAGCTCATTATCCAGGCTTCTGCTTATCTGCTCCAGCCAATCTTAAGGCTAAATTACACAGCTGTTGTGGGCCAAAGCAGACCTTATTAGGTGGTCTCTACTTGATCAGGTGATGCATAAGTAAACCAACCTGAGAGAAGTAATTTATACTAAATAAAGCTACTGTATGCACTTTTAAAGTTCACTTCATTCTGAATTTCTCTTCCCTCGCCCCAACTCTAGTCCAGTAATTTTAAGTGAACAAATCCTTAAAGACATCAATGGAAATAAAAAATATTAATCATTCCTTCTTTTTAAACAAGGATAAAGTGTTTGTCATTAAGATAAGTTCATCTGCAATCTAATTCATATACCTTAACCATACGTTTGAAGAATTCTGAGCCTAAAAAAACTTAGTCTACAAACATCAATCTGTGAATAACAATGCAAACCCAGCCAAGCTAGTTAACCATTTTATACTCCATGCAGCAATGAGAATAGAAAGGAGTTGCATTACATATACTTTACCAGATTCTATGTTAGAGTCCTCAAGTGTACCACATTAGATAAAACTTTGGCACTATTTAGATTTTAATTCTACTTAGGTAGAATTTTAGTGTAAGTTGGAAAGTGAATGAGTAACCTTACCTAAGCACATTTGAGTGCTACATTTAAATGTGTCATACATTTCCTATTACGTGAAGAACAGAAATTCTCCACTCAAAAGTTTTTATAATATTCCATGGCTCATAAATGCATTTTGACATTTTTCATCTCTGTAATATTTAGCATTCCTCTTCTACTATTTATTGGTGATAAAAGCAGCTAATGTGTTTCCTTTTTAGCTCATCTTTTTCCACAATACCTATATTTTAGCAGTGGTTTGATGAGCAAAAGGTACTGCTGTTCTTATTAATCCCTGTCTTTCCTTACAAATAATCTCATTTATATTTCTTTGTAAGATTAGACCAGCTGCCCAGTCACCTTTAACATGAACAGGATATAGTGGCATACAACACAGAAAAAGAGATTACTTCATACTACTGCACAATTACTTAAAAATATATTTACATGTCAGCAAAATTACTTTTTTTTCATAAAAAGAGAAAAATTGATTTAATCTATTAGGAGGACATCCTATGGCTTGTTGGGAACTTTTATATTTTGCATGCTTTACACCTGGTTTTCCTATGTGTGGAGAATTTATATTGCTGTATTCTCCCTTCCCCTTGTTTAAATTACTTTCTATCTCGCTCTTAAAAGAAGTAGCCATTTCTTTCAAAAAGGCTTTAGAAACACAATAAAGACATTCATCACCTCTTTCTGCTGAAAAAAAAAAGTCATGCTAATGCTTGAATATGCCAGTTTAGTTTTGGAAAGTACCACAGCAAGTACACTTTGATAAATATATTAAAAAGAAAGAAATTGGGAGAACTGTCCACTACTTTTATACTGCTGTGTTGGTATCCAGATGTTAAGATCAGAAACTGCACTTGGAGTTGCACTCTCTGCTCTAGAAGTACCAAACAGCATTACAGTGTTTTCCCAAATTTGCTTTTTTGAAGCAATTTGGAAGGCAATTTTGTTATTTGATAAGATGTCCATCACTAAATTCACCTAAACACACATACAGGCACCCCTCCCAAACACACATACACACACACACATTGATTTTACAAAAGTCTCATTTTCTTTAAGCAAGTAATCACAACACTGAAAAGGTTCTCCTATGTGTTCACTGATTATTCTTAAATGATTTGTCACCACTCTGCCACTCAAAGGAGATGGTTGTTTCACTCTTCTGAGAAGCTAACTATGTTCAAAAGCAGCTAGATGAGGATGGTGATGTGATATAAACTCCAATAGAAAAATGCACTGTCCATCCATATAGCCGTCCATCCTGAGAAACTTCCACTGCCAAATTCTTGCTATTTTCCATTGGTCATGGGGTTCCCATCAATAAATAGAAGGTCAGTGCAACAATGAGGAGCAAGCAGAATGGAGAAGAGAAGGTCTGATAGGCAGCCGAAGGCATGAAAATATCTTCGTACTTGTAAATACTGACAACGCGCTCTGACACGGGTGGAGAGTCTATATCGTGACGAGTTATAGAACCTTTAGCAGGCAAGGGCAGAAAGAAATAACGTCAGATGCAATTTTTTCTTTAGCTCTACCAAAGAAACACATAGGCAGACAGGTAACTTTCAAACCTACAGAAGCATGCAATATTAAGCTGTCAGGGAGTAGGCTCATTTCTTTGCTTTCTGAAATTAAATTTCTGAATAAAACAAATGAAGTTCAAGTAAACAACAAACATCCTCCAAAGGAATTAAGAACTTCTAGTTATGAAGTTCTTCTAAATTCACCTTTGGGAAGTGGGGATAGTAGGTATATAGCCAAGAAAACAAGACACGTTGGACTCTTGTCTTTCTTTTTATCCATTTTTAAGCCTCATGCTGCCAGAATTTTAGCTCATTAAAAAAAAAAACCAAAGGGGGGTGGGGGGGAGAAGAGGGCATGTCTAGTAAGAATCATGTTATAGAAAGACATTTATCAGTTTTGGCACATCAGTTCTATTGGTAACAGAGATCAACTTACCCTGGATTGCTGGACCCCAAGCAAACAGGTAGTACCAACTCAAGTGCAAATCTACAATGGTTTCTTCTCGGGGAACATACACAGGACGCTTGAATCGACACGTTACACGGTTGTTTTCAAAAACCCCTTCCTCATCTCTAGCAGGATTTCTCTGGATTTCCTTAGCCCACTGACCAACATTATAGAAGTGGTGTATTCGGACTCTTCCGTTATCGTCGTGAACACAAGCCATGACATCGTCTCCTCCCTACAAGGTTAAAAAAAAAATTGGAAGATGGAAAACAAAAGTGTCATAAAACACTTCCTCATTTATGTATATAATTTTAATTTAAAACTGATCAAGATCTGGGACACTCCTTCCTTCTTTCTAAGTTATATATACACAAATATTTGTTCCCCTAACCAGGTGTCTTCAATAAGATTGAAAAGCACATAAGTGGGTAGCAATAGTTACTTACCCTTACTATCTCTGAATTCTCCTTTGGATCTTTCTAAGAGTTATTTATTTAACATATATTTGTAGGACATGATATCACTCTGATATCACATAATTAATTGATCTGTGGAAGGCTGTTTTCTTTTGTTATCTGTGAAGTTCTGGGATACTGCTTCATAAAATGAGGCAGTCTTGAGTCCCTCATGTGTACAAAATCCACTGCATCAAATCATGGACAGAAAACCAATATACTTCAGTGAGACAGAGGAAATAAATCTACTACATATGAGAAAATAATAGCATCAATTACAGTAAGTCTTTTCTAATCTCATATTCACTTAAGGGAACATCACTTCTCATACCTCTTTTATCTCTTATAAGAAATGCTCAGCATGTAATAACAGAATACAGTATACCATAACATACAAGGAAAAAAGTAATCAATATGTGCTTCTTCACTTAGCATAAACAGCCACTAAAGAACCAACAGACAGAAGGAAGAAGGAGACACGTATTTGTAGAGGTCATTCACTGAAATACCAAAGCAGTTGCTGGAACAGCCACTCAAGGTGACTGACAAAGTGGTAGAGCACTGTATCACTCAGGGATGAGCATTAACTTCAGGAGTGCTACCTCATAGAAGCCTTAGCATCAAGAGCCATTAAAACACTATCCAAGCTGGATGAGTGCCACAGCTATCAGTGTTGTATTAAACACAGGCCCTGCTCCTCCCATACTCATCTTTCTGATACGTCATACTGATGATAGACATGATGCTTGCTAGTGTGATCATCCCTCAGTTCTTTGTTACAGGGAAGAGAGAAAAAGGGTGTATTTCAGCACTGTGGGAATATTGCAACATGCATTTGTAAAAGATGTGCCAAAAGTAAGCAGAAAGAAGGGACAACTAGGTAAAACACATGCTTGAGCAGTTTCTGCACCCTGGTGCTGCTGCACACAACCTTTTCAGCCTCTGTCTTTAGACTAGCATTGCTCTCCATAACTTATTTTCCAAGTTAACTTTTATACATCTAAGCACAAATCCCCCATTCTTAAGTACACAAAGGCAAAAATAAAGGTGTTTTTACACTGAAGGAAAAAACTAAAAAAGAAAGAAAAACACATTTTGAATCTTAGTCAACAGAATGACATTACAAAATCCTGCCAAGGCACAAACGCCTGCAAGTGGAAAAGCATGCTGTTATTTGAGACAAAGAAATAGGTCATAGGACTTTAAAAAATCTATTGAGGACACAAAGTAATGTTTTTTTCCTGAACTTCTGAAGCTATCCAGGCCACACCATGTTGAAGGCCTCCAAAGCACAGCCCATTTCTTACAGCTAAGCTGTTTTGACTCAGAGCCATTTTACCATCAAAGCCTGTGCATCCCAGGACACCAAAACATCCTGGAAGTTATGAAAAAGATGGAGTCAGCAGGGGAGCCAGAGAGGAAGAGAGATGCTGGCTGGTTTAGCCCAGCTGACTTACGGGCATTACATGATATGCAGAGCAAATTCGGAAGCAAAACCTTTTACCTATCACTTCCTTTATTCTTTTTACCAGAAGCTCAGAGTTTACCTGCTGCTTGCTGTGCTTGGGACAAAAGGTAATGCCTGCTTTCCAAGTGGCTGATGACAGTGGGCAGTGGGACCCTGGAGTCCACTGCAGGTACCTCAGAGTTACAAACTGGAAACACAATCTGATAGCTTGGGGACAAATACTTTAAGGTGCTGAGCTACTTTGAAAACCCTGTTGAGTATTTGCATTGCCAGGCTTCTAAACTCTTCCCAAAATTTGCCTGTAAAGCTGTTCTTTACATCAAAACCACAAACTGTGTCTTGTGGCATGAGCTGTTCTTTATGACACAAAAACCTTCTGTCTTCATTGTGTTTATTTACAGTGTCGTATTAAAACACATGTAGTAATGACTGAGAAGCACCTGCCCTCACATTTTCTTTCTATTTTTCATTTTGGGTTTGGTAAAAATGCTGTTAAGTCGGTGCAAGTCTTCCAAAACATTTTTTGGTAGGTCCTAGGCCAGGATGTCTAATTCCCGTATGTTTTCTGACTGCTACTTTCAACATTTTAAGAAACAGTCCTGTCCTTGACTTGTGATTTAGGACATAAGCCCCATATTGTTTTATATACTCAGGAGTGTTTCTGTACATGAACACCTATATTATAAACTTCATCTTAATCCTAAACATTTTACCAGGATCACAGACAAAACATCTTTGCATAAGTCACCTATTGCCCAGGTTTTTTAAAGTCCACACATTACATGCTTCTGTTTTGCTCACTGAAACTCAATTAAAAGTGGAGCTTTTGAATGAAAAAGTAAATACAGGAATAAGCATAAAACCAAACCAAATAAAAATCCAGAATAGAGAGAAGAAATTTTAACAAGACTGCTTTCTAGAGTATGTATGTTTAAATTAGCAGGAATCATTTTCTCACACATTTGTGGCTTCCCGGGAACAACACATAGGTATGAAAGAAACACAAAAATTTCCTAAGTTAAATAGTGAAATAAAAATTTATGTTGCTGAAAGTCAGCTGATTTACTGAATAATAAAATCATTTGCTATTCAGTTTATGATGTGTCTTTTGCCCGAATTACACTGACATAAAGCGCAACAGGACATTTCCATGTGAATTGGCTTATCCCTGAGGGCTTTTCTAACAAAAAGGCAAAAAGCTAGTGACATTCAAACATTCAGAAATGAACTGAAATACTGTTGTAGTTCTCAAAGAAGAAGGGAAAGGAGATGTTAGGAAGGATGAAGCAGTTTTCTGTGAGGCACTGCTCCCAGGGGGGATACTCAATGGTGCTTTGTTTTCAGCAAGTCAGTTTTACCTTATATGCTCTGTTTCTCACCGATCGATTATACAAATGTATATAAACCATTTATATCCTAGCATGTGAAAGTGTATATATTGCCAACACGAAGAACTGTACATATCTTACCATTTTCTTGTCTGAGGAAAATCCCACTGCCACCCAGCCATCTGTGTCAGCACTCAACTCAAATTCAACATCAGCTCCTATTCTACGGTAGCTTAGGAAGTAGTCACAAGTCTCTGCGTTGCACCCAGGTTTACCATACCTAAATGGAATTGGAAATATACATAACTTTTTCCTTGAAATTTCCTGATTTTTGCAAGGAAAAAAAACTAAAAGAATGTATTTTGGTATAATGGCAGTAAAACATCTATTCTGCTGGACATAAAGCAGCATTAATTAATTATTACTCTTTTAGTGTAAGAACGTATAGTATTCAAACGGTTCAGCAAATAGTTACACACAATATTACTCTGTTGACCTTCCTTGCTCTGGTTTTTTAAGTGCTTCATGAAAATACAAGAAAAGTGAAAGAATTGTAGGTCCATAACTATGATGTGTATTCTTAAATAAACTAGTGTCCTCAAATAATATAGCTTGTACTACAGAGAATGTTCTTTAAAAATAAACATTTATTAAAATGACGATGTATGAAACACTAACCAACGTCTCCAATATCATCAGTCAGCATCTGTAAACATAAAGGTATCTGCACTCTTATCTCAGACCCACCTGAAGCATCCCTTGGTTTTTCCACAGTCATCCACTCTGATTTTTGCAAATGGGTCCACAGGAGGAGCAGTAGGGAAAGGGTAACCTGTATAATCAGAATAAATTATTATTAAATAAAATAAAAGGACTAAAAATCAATATGAAAGAGAAAGTGTTCCAGTATCATTTACTTTGCTGATAACTGAACTGTTCAGACAAGTGACTACTTTGTCACATACACATCCACTGCTCAGATGGTTCTGGATCCAGGTACCAAAGTAACACGAATAACTGAAGACAAAACTTTTCTCAGGTCTTCTACATTCATCAAGGAGGGAGAAGAATGCCGGAGGGCAAAAGTTAATGTAAGGCAGCAGGAGCGTGGACTATTGTAGTCAACTAACAATTAGGGATCTCTGCTCAGCTATCTCTTTCTGCAGTCGTAGTCCCCTCAGGAAACCTGTAAGGGAACTGACTCCTCAGCCGTAAGTGACAGCATTAGGTATAAATTCAGGCAGGGCACCAGATGCAGAGCTGTAGGAATGGGTGCTGAAAGGACCTTATAATACACCCTCCTTTATGAAGTAAAATAAAACACACATTGCAGTAAAAGGTAAGAGAGTATCAAGACAGGGAATTGTCTGCAATTATGGCCTGCAATCACTTGAGAAGGCAGACCCAGAAGAGCCAGACAATGAGAGCTATGATTCCAAGCAATCCCCTGTCTGCTGCATGATAGTACCAAAGAGAAAGTGAGAACCATTTACTGACAGACCTGTTCAGTCTTGGCTTGTGGGAGCTGGTGCACATTGCATAAGCCATATGATATTTTAATAGGATATTCTTTTATTTAGCCAGATGAAAACCAAAGTGCTAGCTATGGAACTAGAAAGTCCTCTGAAAATGCTTCATTGAGTAGGAATAGTGCTTCATTGAGCAGGAAATGAACACTGCAGTTAGTTACAGCATAAGCACACAAACTTTTGACCTACACAACTTTGGGCATTTGGGAGCCTAGATTTCTGTCAATGGCAATGCAGAAAGTATGCTGAAAGCTGCAAATCACAGCTCCACTAACTGTATCAAGGGCCAGGTAAATTACCCTGCATAAATAAGCTCGCAGGATTTCACGGCAGTGTGTAGCAGCGCATTACTGAAACACAGGTCACAGGACATGCAATTTTCTCACTCACTTATATTCAGATCCATTGAACAAATGGATTTCAATGCAGCCTAGCCGCAAAAGTGGAGTTCTAACATTCCGCCATTTATAAATTAAAAAAAAACACAACCCACCCCAAAACCCACGACCACACTGTTTCTTGACACTTAAGGGCATCACAAGTCCTTTCGAAGCCCACACACCCCAGGACTCCTTTTTACGCTACCAGCCCGGAAAGCTTTGCAAGAGGGGAAGGCGGCCAGCCAGCCCCGCTCTGCGGGAGGGCGACGGCCCCCGGCCCGGGCTCCCGCCCGCGGAGATGCCCGTGTCCGGGGATGCCCGTGGAGCGAGGCGGCGGCTCTGAGGAGAGCGGGGCAGGGCACCGGGGGCCC
>VZRQ01002919.1:1008972-1200775 GCA_013397975.1 Machaerirhynchus nigripectus | reverse complement strand
GGGAGCGGGATGCGCCGGGAGAGGGATGCGCCGGGAGCGGGATGCGCCGGGAGAGGGATGCGCCGGGAGCGGGATGCGCCGGGAGAGGGATGCGCCGGGAGCGGGATGCGCCAGGAGAGGGATGCGCCGGGAGCGGGATGCGCCAGGAGAGGGATGCGCCAGGAGCGGGATGCGCGGGCGGTCACAGGCACAGCCCTGGCAGCACCGAGCCCTCCCGCAGGGACCGCCGCCGAAGAGTTGCGCGGTGGCCTTCCCTGGATCACTGCCATCCCACAGCCCGCCCCACCCAGCAGAAACCCCGCCGCGGGGACATCTCCCACCGCCCGGGCACAGCTGTCGAGGGGCAGTACCCAGCCATCCCTGGCTGCCCCCGTGGCCTCGATTCACTAAAGCCTCTTGGCATGTGCTTCAGGAGGACGTGATAAATCCTGCTCAGTAATTGCCAGGCAAACTTAGCTGTTTTCCTGGGTTTTTAAAATTCATTTTATCATTAATATTATTATTTTTAATGACTTCTGAGATGGGACTGGAGACACAGCGCGACTTAACATTCTTTTCAGGTAAAACCCCATGGTAGTGAGCGTTCGCTATCTGATTGCATGTTCTTGCTTTGTATTTTATACAACGTAACTGCAGCAATACCAATATACTCCAAACCTGGCAGGATTGAAGGAATTCCCAGGTTGCCCCAAAGTTGTCTTGGGCTCTGGTATCTGATGCTGGACTTGCAGATAGGCATTAAGGATACAACTGTGTTCTTGCTGTGCCATGGTATCCACGAGTTGATGGAAGAACCATGGCCTTTCATCCCTTGCGTTTGTAAAAGCAGCTTTTTTTCTTGGATTTGGATTGCTGTCTTCTGGTTATAAGTATAATTTCATTTTTATATTGTTATGCATGGTCACACTGCCTCCTCTGAGAGGCTGGAATAAAATTCAGCAAAGCATCGGGGGGAGGGAGGGAGAAAGAAGAAGATGCAGCAGTCAGTAATCATCTGAAAATTAAAATAACCCTCAATTTAAATATTTTCTTTTTTTAGTATCAGTGACTGCACTGAGTTACTTTTTGGTGGGCACTGAGACTGCCCAAAACCTAGACTGCATTATGGATAAGTTCATTCCCTTGGGTTGAGTGGTTGCTTGTCATACCGGAGTGTGCTCAGCTGCATCAAGTGGAGGATGTTAATTCACATCTCAGTGGTTTAGTCTGGTGGAGTAGCATGCTACTTCTCACTCCAGATAGAGGAATAGCCACGCAGAGGAAAAAGATAAGTTGCGAAAATAATTCCAAGTGCATGCAAATTCAACATGTTCCACGTAGCATGTGGAAAAAGCTATAGGAAAGCAACAGCAAGCTCAACTGCAAAATACTGAGTCCTTCTTTCCTGCATTGCTGAGCTTGGAAAACTTTAGCAGGCCAGTGGAAAACAAGCAAACAAATGGCAATAGAAAAGCCCTTATAAATCAGGATAACAGGAAAGTCAGGCTGGAGCTTATTCTTTCTGGCAATAATCAACTCTGATGAAGGCGCTCCGTCTCCCTTTTTGAAATAGCTAGCCGAGGGTTGTGGTGCCTGTGAAGAAGCATTTGCTCAGCGAGGGAGCAGCTGTCAGCTGCATGCTGGTTTTTCCTCCCTGGGAACAGGCTTTAGCACACTGTGATATGGGCAATGCTTCACAGTTATCGTAAACACTTAGGATATTTGTCATGTATTGTTTGTGCCTACACGACACCTATCATTTTAAATCTGGCAGCTGAGATAACTGTCTGTGATTACAGTGGAGCTGCACTGATTTTCTAAAGTGAAGATATGGCTAAGAGAATGACCTTCCTCCCAGTAGATGCTTAAAAATTAAAACTAAAAGACTCCTGAATTTTTTGTTGCTTAGTAGAGCCTCTTGTGCTTGCCTGAAGGTTGTCCCTATCACAAAAATGGGTTGCTCATGGGAAGCAACATCACATCAAGACAGGTGGAGCTCTAATGAATACCTTCTGTTTTCACCAGACAGAAAGGTCTACACTGCAACTTACAGCACTGCCAGCAGTACTGCAGGAAAGATCCTTATCTGATCAAGTAATTGAGGTTGTCGCCAAAAAAAGCATTAGCAGAAGGAGCCCAATCTGCAATTGCATGAGCAGCCTTAACCCTCAAACGCCTGGACTTTCTGAATGCCATATTTCTCAGCTTGCACGTGCTTGTAACACCTTTCTTAGAGACGACACAAACAAGCAGTGTGAGAACCACAAGTTGGAAGGTATTGCCATCCTCAGACAGCAGGAGTCCTCTTGCTTTGACTGAATTAGAGATGTGGGCATTTCCACTGCTTCTTGCACCATCACCTCCTGCCTCAGGGGCATCTAGCAGTCAAATTCTTTGGAGGATTAATTGCTCTAGCTCGGGCAATTCTGTGATGCTAGCACTCAGTCTGTGGTTGTCTTCCCAGGACTGGAGACCAGATTTATCCCCAGCCTATCCTAGAGGCCCACTGTACCTTTTTCTTGGCTGTTTTTGTCATTCAAAGTACACCTTTCACCTGGAGGCTCATGCTTTTTGGGGCCTTTGGACTAGAAATTAAAGTTTAAGGGATGTCATAGTTTATATAACAGATATTCAGAAAAAAAATCTTGTTTAGTTCTCCTGGTCATTTCCATCCAATCAACATGTACTGAAAAATTAGTATGTGTCCATCAGTGCTGACTGAGAAAACAGCTCCTGAGACAGCAGTTTTCTTACAGTAAATCTGTAGTAGCCTGAACCAGAGTTTGTAATTCATATGCAGTTTTCTCAAACTCTTACAACAGTCTTGTTCAATATGGGGAATGTATCTACTCTACAAGTAATTTATCTTGGGCTTTCCTTTATTAAACAACAATAAATTGAGAAATAGTTTAATCATATGTTTTCATTAGTAGTCATTTATCCCATGCTCTAGTTAACCACCTGGGACTCTACAGAAGCATGCTTACGGTGTTAGTTACTCAGATTAACATGGGACATGGGAGAAAATGTGCTAAGAATTTCTTGCAAGCAGAGCCTTTTCACAGTGTACAAAACAGACTGATGATGAAAAATATGTCAAATGGCAATAGATGAAGTACATCTCCTATGAGAAAAGTGAAAACTAAGTGTCTGCCTTAGAAAAACCAAAGCATTACACAGGAAAAGGATGTGTGCTATTTCTGAAAGGGGCTCATGAAAGATATGAGTGAGCTTTTTGGAGGCATGGTATTGCTTCAGATCTTCTGGAGAAAGGCAAGAAAATATAAACTCTAAATATGCTATCATCCAAATAAAAACTGCATTAGATCATTAGATCATCTTTTGCTCAGCACTGGTGAATTTTTCATTTTCTGCTGCCACTGAGTTATGTATCTGGTCTTGCTTCAAGAGTTATCGTGTCTTTGCTGCCATTACTGCCCACACCAGCACTCTTTCTGTAAAATTAATCTAACGTAGGAGAAAAGCAATGTCTCTGAGCTCTTTTGCACAAGCATAACATCCACCAAACTAAAGAATAAGTCCAGCAGCTTTAGACACTAAATCAGCACGAGTTTTGCTTCAGTAAGCACTATGGACCCTTCCCAGGGTATATTATAACTGCAGCTTTTTTTGTTTGTTTGTTTGTTTGTTTGTGTGTTTATGTGTGTGTGTGTTGGTTTACATCAGGTAGTTTATAACTTTTCTCCCGGGATTGCATATTTTTTTTACCTTCTGGCACTCTTTGCTACCTCAGCTGGAATGCAGTTCTGGAAGGTATATCTACCCTGAAAGCCCGATCTACCAGATGGTGGCACAATGTGCCCCAGGAGGTTCTGGAGCAAAATGTTTCACATTTTTTTAAAAAGTCCTCATTACAAAGAGGTTATTTATAGTGTTATTCTAATAAGGAGCCAAAGCAGAGCAACCTTTTATTAGAAATCACAGCAAAGGGTATTATATTGAGGCCTCCCTGTGCATAAATACCATTTACTGTGCAAAAATTGGCTTGGAGAGCAGAAAAATTCAGCTTGTATTAGCAAAGAGCTCATTGAGGTAGGAATGTTTTAAAGAGTTTAAGTAGCACGGGCAGAATTCAATTAATTCCACATGTGACAATGTCATTTTATCCTAATTAGTTAAGAATTCAGAGAGGGGAAAAAAAAAAGAGCAAAAACCCTGTTCCTCATGAGACTTCATCTGACGAGTTGCAATAAAAGTCCTGTAAGTTTGCCTGCTGGAAAATAACCATTTAAAACAGCCTTTCCCCGTCCAAATACAGTAATCTCTGAGTCAAAATAATAATAATAATAATAATAATAATAATAATAATAATAATAGTGCTGCCGTTACCTTCTAGGTGAATATAAGTGGGTGATAGAAAGCAGAGCAGAAGCTCCTTTTGGCTCACTCCTCTGCAGTGGAGGTGTTTTCTGTATGTCCTGACCGAGGCATCTTCAGCCAGGGGATCCGAGGGGACACACGCCTTGGCCCCTCCTGGAAAAAGGCTACGGGAGTGTATGCTTTGTTTCAAACAACCCAGGGAAAAATTCCGGGATTAGGGCAGTTTTCTCGTTCTCGGAGGTGAAGAGCAGCCCCCAGGCTCCGGGAGCATGCTCCAAGTCTGGCTTTGGGATGGAGCATCCCGGTCACCCCCTGCTGCTCCTGGTGCTGCTGGCCCCCTGCCCAAATACACACAGCGCTCTCTACACTAATATTTGGGTTTGGGCTGCAGGACAGGTGCTTTCTCTCTCTCCCCCGCAAATGCAATAACGCGTTGCGTTACAGGGGCAAGTACAGCTTTGGGGTGTTTTTGAGGGAAGGGGGAAGGAGGGGCAGACGAGAGAGAAGAAATCGAGGAGACCGAGGTGAGCGTCCCCAGGAGACAGCCTGTTTACGCTGGGGACGATGCGGCCGGGAGAGAGGGTGCCAGGCGCTTCCCGGGCCGGCCACCTGGCCCCTGTGCCGGGGCATCGCCCCCGGGGCAGCGCTCTCCCCGAGCTCCGCCCCCGGCCGGGTCCCGCAGGGCTCCGGGGCTGGCAGTGGCACCCGCCCGCCGCCGAGCGGCACCAAGGCACCGAAGGACGGCGAGGTCCCCGGAAAACACACACCCATCAAGGCGGCAAGATGGGAAACGGGGCTTTTCCTTCTCTGCCGGCGGGAGGGGGATGGAGGGGATGCTGCCCGGGGAGCCCCTTAGAGCCAGTCCGGGAAGCTTGAGGCAGCGGAGGTCATGCTTGCGCATCCCTGCCTTTTACCATCCCTGGACGCATGCAAACTGACCTGCGAGAGCCATCAGCCGTAAGACTGATGGACTGAACAAGGTGCACAGGCAAAAGACTGGAAAACTTCTGGGATTGTAAGTCAGCCTTCTCAGTTCTTAAGCAATAGCAAGGAAAAGGCTTCTGGGGCGGTAGGGTTAGTTACACAGCGAGGAAGGGAAATTCCAGCTCAAATTCCAGCTTTTGTCTCCAGCTTCCCTCCTTGCATGTCATTATCTACAAGCACGACCATAGATGGCGAAGCCAGTCCGGTGCACAAGTGGCCTCGCTGATTTTAAAAAAATCTGTTCTTTTGTTTGCATTAAAACAAGGGAAAATCAGTTACACCAAGTGCTTTGGGTACCAAAGAAGTCCACACTAATGGAGAGAAGTTCTACCTTTCAGCCTCACTGCAGGCTTTGGTAACATCCTCGAGGTGCATAGGAGTCTTTGAACCATGGATACAGGGACGAACTAAACATAGAACAAGTTACTGTGATGTGGAAAAGATCCCATACATCTGCTGTTGGTATAACAACACACAGCTTTGGAGAGTCTGAGTATATGGTTTTGAATTGCTTGTAAACTCTGTTAAAAAGAGAGACATTTTTAATATTGTAATTTATGTAAGTTGGTACTAATATTTAAATTAGCAAAGTCAGGTTTACTCCTCACACAGTCAGTGAAGAGAGAGTTCAGTGTGGTTTTTTTATCCAGAGATTCTAGAATACGGGAATGTTAATGAAACAGTGTCATTGAACAGAGCAAAACGTTGAGCAAAAGACAAGATTTAGGAACACTTATACCATTTAGTGTGAGGATAAAAACATTGTATTTGAGGGTTGTTTGAGGAGAAGTTGGGGATCTCTAGCCACTCTTACACCTCTTTTTTCTACTAACTGAAAATATTGTAGTATTGGTAGATGGTCAGGATTTTCTAGTTAAGATCTTCCCATGAACCCAGCCGTAAAGAATACTGAACTTGTTTCCTTGTTTCTACCGTGCAGATATGTAATATATCCTAAGGTTAATTCAGTGTTTTTCATACAGATGTTTACAAGGATAAAACTAATTAAAAATAAGTATTTAACTGGCTTATCTTCATTTGGCAGTCAATATGTGCCCGGAGGAAAGGTTTCCAACAGCCCATGCTGTGGAATAGCCCCTTCCCCACGCTGTGCAATAGTCCCTTCCCTTACACTTCAAATAAATGCGAGCATGTTATGAATTCTGAAGCCATTTCAGTATGTCATTAAGCTGATGCTTTTGAGTTTTGTTCTGATGCTGTTGCTATGCCAATTTGAGACAGGAAAACAGTCTCTAAGCATTTACTGAAAACATTGCTCATCAGTGGGAAAAAAGAAAACAGGGGGAAAAATGCAGACATCAATCTGGTACTTGAAGAGAAACACAAGCTCCCCTGTTCCGGCAGCCGGTTCTCCCACGTGTACACAGAGCCCTCTGCCTGCCATTGTGAAATATTCACATATGTCAACCACCCAAAAATGTAGCAGTGGAGAGCAAAGGAGCACTAAACAGAGGCTTTCTTGCCACTCCTCACAGGCAGTCACAGTGCTGCTGAGTTGGCACCCAACAGCTTTAGCCAGCTCAGGTCACCCTGGGACAACAACATTTTTCTCCATGAGAGTTGATGAGCACAAACCCTGAACCCAGACATAGAAAGAGCAGTTGAACAGTATTTACTGTGTGATAGAGACACTTTAAATCTGCCCTCTGAGTATTCCTCTGGACGTAACGCATGAGAAAGTTGTTTGTCCACTCCCTTAGGCTTTTGTGCCCTGGCCACATGCTGAAGGAAGATGTTGCAGGTGGACAGAGCGTGCAGCTGGCTGAGGAGGTGATGTGATTTAATTGTGCAGGCTCCAGGCAAAGTGGTAACTGTCAGGCAGGACCAGATGCTGCTACAGTCCCAGCTCCGGGCACACCTCAAGGATAGAGTTAATGGTGTGTGGCACTAGGGACTGCAAAACAGCACAGCTTTTTCCATCCATAGTAAACAATGCTTCTCATGAAATGTCTCAGCATTTAGTTGAGGTATTTTTAGAAGCATTCATATTTGCTAAAACAACACAAAGAACAAACCTCAAACTCACCAGAACTCTTAATTCGTAGTGAACTATTTATATTGGAAGTATTTTTAAAATGAAAGTCGAGAACAAGATTTCAGTTTTCTCATTTTCTTTAGGGAATCAGAGTTCTTCTTGATTCTACCATTTCCTCAAACTCATGGCATCATATTGTTATCAACTGTTCTTATTATATTCATATTAATTTTGTTTGCCATGTCCAAAGATTTTAACAGCATCAGAAAAGGGAGTTTGGATACTTTGCTTAGTTTTTATGCATGGGAAATTTTTACTTTTCATCCTCTGTTTGAAGATAGTTCTCAAAACATAGGAAACTCCTGCTTCTGACCAGCTCATCTCTAAAGATCAGTTCATGCTAAAGTTAAGGCTGCTGCAGTCACCCCAGCCCCTCCACCCCTCTCCTGCCCTCGCATGATGACTCAACTTCTAATGACACAGTCACACATGGGTTTTTCCACAGCACCTGTCCCATTTGACAGCCTGTAATGAATGAAAGGGTTGAGCAATGTTTATTTTTATCTTTTCTATTTGAGCTCTGCTTTGGGCACAACTGTCAAAAGCATACTTAACCACTTTACTTTTAAAGACTTGCATGCATCCTTCCAGTTGTGTTCCTATGCTTATGAAATTGACCTTCAGAACTACAGCTAAGCAAAGTCACAATTTCCTAGCAGAAGACTACTTTACCTTACTTTTCTGATTATGTTAAAGAAGAGAGCCACTAGCATTTTGCGTTTCTCGTAAGGGAACATTTCATCTTTGGGGGGAAAATGGAGCTCTTCCAGCTGTTCCACAGCACTGTAGTTTTAAGAAAGAGAGTCATCCTGCCCCATTCCACAAAGGAATGCTGTTACAGGTATTGCATGCTAAACATTTAGCAAGACAGCTGGCCATGGGCCTGAGGGATGCTCACATGGACAATGCAGTCTGTGTCAACAAGCACTTGCTTAACAAGCATGTAGGCAGAACTGCGAAAATAAACATTTCTTGTGCTTCCTTGTTTGAACAATTGATGCTTACATCGCTTTCCATTTTCTTCAGTGGTTGTCCTCTATCATCAGGAGTCTCATTTCCTTGTGCTGCTTTCCTTGTATCTGTTCCCATACTGGGAGGGTTTGAGAGGTATCTGACCCAAGAAGGGGCTGACAGAGGGCCCGAACAGATGTGGGGTGCTCTTTGTAAACTCTCAGCACCTTCTCTTACCCCAAACTTTTCTCTTCAGTCCTGGCTGCTCTTCCCCTGGAAGCCCACCCACTTTTACTGTTAGACTTTGCAGACAGAACTTCCTCTGTGTGCACAACCATGACAGGCAGCAGCACACCTGTCTGCCGGCTCCAGCTCATCAGGTGTGCTGCTCAGCCAGCAGAAAGAGCAAAGTGCATACCCTTCCAGTATAAGAAACCTACAGAGAAACCTTTGCTAGGTATGATGCTTGCACAGACAAGAGCAAGAGTATTTTGATCCATTCATCAAGTGCTTTCACTTCTCCACTTACCAGGAGGACCAAATAGGATGGCCATTCAGGAGCTGTGCAGGGGACCAAACCTTTGGCTTTTTGTCCCATTATTTGTGGGAATAATGATTCCCATCTGCTTACACCAGTCCCTTTTTACAGATTAGTTCCTCAAACCTCCATGACCGGGCAGTAGAGGAGCGATTGGCCACAGGGGGCTGTATCATTCCTTATCCGTGACCAGAGTCATTGCTTTCGCTGGCGTGAGGGGTGAGCAGGCTGCATCGTTTCCTAACACACGCAAGCACCTGCAGTCCCTGTTTGTGCTGCTGTGTATCCCTCAGGGGAGCTGCTCACCCAACCTGACCTTGTCAGATGCCTGAACTGTGTTGCAGGTGAGTAAAAAGGAGAGTTTCTGGATGCAGCCACGTACAGTGACTTCAGCTGCACTGCACACTGCTTTGCTTTCAGTGTGCGGCAAAAGAAAGTAGAAAGTGAAGTTAAAACAACATTTACAGTAGTTATCAGTGGGAAAAAGAGTGGGAGGCTTTTTAGAAAACCTCTTCTCCAGATATAATCCACATTCACATCTAGGCATGGTTTTTCAGGGACCTGCCCATCTTGCCTCCCTTTCCCTTCCCACAGATTTCTGCTCAGTAGGTACCACAGGGGTAAATCAGTCTTTAACTGAGACCTCTATTCATTAGTTATCAGAGATTACTGTCATAGGAGGCCCACAGGTGAGATCAAGGCTTCGTTATTCCAGGTGATGGATCCATGCAGATGTCGCATGTCCGTGCTGTAGGGCTGGTCCTGAAATGAGGCAGGAGGTCACAGCAAGCTTTGAAATACCAGCCCCAGCTGCTACCTCAAGGTTCAAATAAGCCAGCGCAGTTCCCCAGAGAGTGACATTACCAAAATCTCTTGGTGAGCTGACTCCACAGGCTGGAAGGGAAGAATAATATTTCAAATAAGTGGACTGGCAGAGTTCAAAGGGATAATAAGCATTTAAATTCAACATGAAAGACATCTTCCTCTACAGAGCTTTAGGATGGAATGTAGCCAGGCAGATAAGCTATTTAAAAGCCCCTTTAATCAAGACTATTAACATGGAGATTTTTGTCGTAATTAAAAACATCCTCCTATTCAATCACCTTAAAGAGAAAGGGATACAAAATGTAATTTATTTTTTCTATTTGAATCTCTTACAAAAGAAAAGCAAAACCCTTTTTCCTTGCAGAGAATCACATTGTCATTAAAATTATCTTTGAGAGAAGATTCATTTAATCTATTCTATTGCTCATGTTTAGCTCGGAGTGAACTATTGCACTAGTATTTCAACAAAAAAGGTAGAAAGCCTACATTTTTACTTCCCAAGTGTTTCATTTTCTGACCATAGGCAATACTGAGATAACTTAAAAGGAAATTTTTTCTTCTCACATATATCCAGGTATCTCAAAAGATGCTGTAGAAAACAATGCCAGCTCATGCAGGAAACACACTTTCTTTTTTTGTTTGTTTGGTTTTTTGTGCATTTGGAAGCAAACCACATTAAAAGAAGCCTACCTACTTTGTGGAAAACCAAGCAGACAGAGTGGTACCATGCACTTGTATTCAGCAGAGCGTTTAAATGAGCACCAGAAGGGGAAGATGACACTTCAGCAGCTACAGAGTGCTACCAATGCACCTCTCTCCTTTCCTAATTTAGGAGCTCCAAGTCCTATCTGCTGTGAGACTCCCCTCTTCCCTCTAAGATAGATGTTGACTATTTATCTCACAATGATGAAGAATTTAATAAAAACTAATAAGACCAGAGAAACTTTCACAAAGCAGCCCGAGCAGGGATGCTTCACACAGAAACATGGCATCTGAATGGAAATAGGCAGTCCTTAGCAGGACAAGGGTTGCTGTTCACTTTGTTTTCAGGCAGATTTTCAGACCTGAGTGGTTACAGAGGAAGAGCAGCATATGGGACATGCGTGAAACCTCACTGAGCCTCCCACGCAGTGCTAAGCCAGCTAGCTAGGAACCTAATCCTGGGCAGGGAAAATATCACCATCTGAGAGAGCTTTGCCAGTGTGAAGCAGCATTTCTCACAAGCTGAGAAGCTGTTCAGTGGTACAGCTGTGGTGAATCTGAGGATGTATCCTGTTGATCTCACTAGACCTGAAGATGTTTCAGGGTCCTTTGTTTGTCAAGCTCCTATTGCTTTGCACTCCTCAGATTTTTAGATAATGCCTTTGCTTTGAATCCTTCTTCCTTTCAAGCTCACACTGACTAAACCAGAAGGAGCATGTATCACAATATATCATATACATCAGCTCAGTGCTACCTCTGGTTTATAGCACAGCTGTGTGCTAACTCAGCTACATTGCTTTGTCCCTGGAACCTGGCTGGCCAGCTTCTGCAAAAAGGCTTTTGTTGGACTGCAGAAAACCTGAAAATAAATTTGAAAACGCCCCATGTTCTTCATGGTATCTTGAGCAGTGCAATTTCAAGGTGCATCTTACCCTCTCATGGTGTCCAAAATGATCAAATATCTCCTTACCTGAACTGAAAATGCTGAAGCAGCTGCATAACCAAGCATCTGCTTGATAAGGTGAAACATCCCCCTGCAAGCACGCATCTGTACAGCCCTGGTGTAGGTGCCCTGTTTGAGCCAGAGAACATATGCTGAATGGCAGATACCATATGAGATTGCTGCCTGACAGAGCTCTTCAAAGAGCAAGACCACCCTTCACTAAAGATGTTAGATATGTGTATTTTGTCCTACAGATCTGTATGGGTTCAGAGCAGCATCTACCTTTTTACAAGCAAGGAGCATCTCCATCACCATAGCTTTTTATAAACTTCATATCAGCTTTTCCAAGCAGGTCCAAACCACAGACATCATCTTCCTTTCCTTGGCAGCTTAGTCCTCTACCTTCGCCCTTCAGAAACTGATGAAATATGCAAATTTCCACCAGGCTCTGTTTGTTCCTGTTCCTTACAAGGTGTCTGTGCAGGCCACAAGCTGAATAGAGCTGTGCCAGCTTATGGCAGCAGGCATCAGCTGTGGTAAGACTTGCTTACCAAGCCTTGAGCACTGCCATGTTCTGCCTTGTGCATTACAGGCAGCCTTTCCTTGAGCGTACATATCTGGGGGAACAGAAAAGGCAGGATCCACCTGAGGTGCTGGGATGGTTCCTAGGCATTAAATCTAGTTAGTCACTGCTTGAAACTGAATCTATTTGAGGGCTCTTCGATGACTTCAGTTAATTAAAAGGCTTTTATTTAATGCTGGTTACTCTTACATTTAGGGAAAAAAAAAGAGATTATTTCCAATATTGTCTCTTCGGATAAGAAGAATTAGCTGCTTTTGCTGATATAATCTCCTCTTAGTAAGTAACCAAGAAAGATTCATTATTGTCTCTTGAAGCTAAAGAAATGTCAAAGGTATTAAAACATTGACATTTTGTTGCAGTGAGATCTGTGAGATAAGCCAGTAAACTGCCTGAAGGCAAGCTCTGAGATTACTCATCCGATTCTGTTGCTGTGATATGGCATTGTGGCATAAAATTGCCGTAAGTCACCCCCTCCCCTGTCAAGGTTCACACAAATGGCTGTGCAGCATTTATCATGGTTATAATGGACTCAATAGGGCCAGAACTAGAAACTGAGAGCTGTTAGTGGTGCTGATTTTCATAACAAAATATGAGCTTGTTAGAATCTGTATTTTTTTTACCAGTGCCAAATGAAATGTTGCACATGACCTGATCAGACGATGCTGAGAAAAAACAGTATTAAATCATTCGGGTTCTGGCAGTTGGGATAGCTCAGAATTGTCTAAATGCCCTAAAAAAATATTATTTATCCTAAATTAATCTCTTTCCTTCCACCTATCTTTCCTGTTCCCATTCCTATTGTATTATAGTCCTTTCCAAGTGCATTGAGAAGACAAGATGAAAAAATCCTTGCCTGGTGGAAAGACCAGTCCTGTCTGTGTGTCCAAGATTCCCATTCTTCTTGTTCACCTCCTGGGGACTGTAGCTCTGTCCTTCAGCCTTGTGCTGGTGCCTTTAAGCCTACCATGGCCCATATTTCTGAGCTTGCTTGAGTTAAGCCATACAAAGGCAGGCAGCTGTCATCCAGCATGTATCAGCAGCCTCGGTTTCTCTCCTTACTGGCCAGGACAGCCTGCACGATGCCCTCGGCTTATTTCACCTTTCCTCCAGGATACCTGAAACTGTCACGGATAACAGTGGGACAGCCATTCCACTGGCACACTTCTTCCCTTTCTCTGAGGATATGTTTTAGAGGCGATAAATACTTCTGGGCTTTTACAAGAAAACCCAAAGCCAAACAAAACAGTAAGAGTAGCTTTTTTGACAGCTTGGAAAAAGCAGAGTAAGTTTTTTGCATTTCTTTCCCTTAGAAGGTGGTAAGAAATGAGCTGTAGCACTGCAGTAATGAGCATCAGCTGACATTCTTTCTCCACTAACTTATGGCCTGGCTGGCACATGAACCAGTGAGAAAACAGAGAGGCCTTGGTATCATTAAAAAACACATTTTCTCAAACACCACTTTTGAATTAGAACAGATTTTAAGATCAAAAATCCCATCACCACCATCGCTTCAGCCTTCAGAGAGTAAGGAAACTCTGCTCAAGCTACCACAAGGCCTTAATGCCTTATCACTAACTCTGTTCTTGGTCTTGGTGTTTACCCTGGAGAAAAGATAATGGACAGGGAACCTCGTTAATGTCTGTGATTATCTAAAGGGAGAGTGCCAAGAGGATGCATCCAGGCTCTTCCTGGTGGTGCAAAGCAATAGGACAAGAGGCAGTGGGCAGAAACTGATGCACAGGAAGCTCCACCTGGATATGAGGAAGAACTTCTTTACTGTGCAGGTGACCGAGCACTGGAACAGGCTGTCCAGAGAGGCTGTGGAGGCTCCCTCATTATTCAAGACGTGCCAGCCCTCAGGTCTTTTTTCTAAGGAGAAGTGAGAACTCTTTCAGTTTTGAGTTAGTGGGGTTTCTTTGGAGTGCAGGCAATGCTTTATTCTTCTGAGATCCTGAACAACCTTGTGCCCACAGGAGAGGGATTTACATCAGTCTCCATGCCCCTGGAGCCTTTCAGCTGAGGAAGCTCAGTCCCCCAGAGATGGCAGGTTCCTATGCAGCTACCCATGCTACCAAAAGTTTCTGTTTATTTTGAAGTGTTTTCAGGAGAGAGCCCTCTCCCTGCCTCTCAGGGGAGAGCCCAAAGGAAAGGAAAGCCCATTAAGTAGGGCTGCCCTGACTGTGGGCTTTTGCTCAGCCATTGCTGAGGGTTTCATTTGGCTCTCTTATCGCCACTCAGAAATGCTCATTTTAGTGGCTCAAGTCTCCTCGAGACATTTCAAAACAGCTCTCAGCCATTCCTCACTTTTCCCTTGCTGGAAAGCAGACATAGCTGCTGTGCTATAGCTCCTGTTACATGGAGGAAAGGGAATGAAAACAGCTGGATCACTCTGATCTCTGCAAGCCAGGAGTCACAGATATATTTTCATGTGGCTCACATTTGCATGGGAAGATCCCACAGATTCAGTTTGTGAAATACATCCCATACTCAGACTTCTCTCCGTGTCTCCTCTTCCTTACCTAAGGTTCAAACTCAAACCTTGATCTTGATTATCTATTTAATGCTTGAAAAAGGTATCCCAGACTATCCTTAAAAGACTTTTGCCATGTATCGAGGTCCAGATGCAACCTGCGGGCAGCCTCTAGCTTGGCAGGGAGCCAGAACTCACAGTGCCAGGACCCAGGCTGGTACTGGCACATGAGACGCAGGCATAACCAGGAGAGGGACACCACCAAATAAAAACAGCAGCTCCATCACAACTTTCATGCCTTTCTCTGCCTTTCTGCAGCTTTGTCTGCTTTCAGAGTGCAGAGAACAGGGCACGCACCCCATAGCACACCCTAACAGAGGGTCAAAGTGAAAACAATCTCTTTTGGGCTTTAGCTGTTTTTGGCTCTTCCTTCTCCTGAAGCCCGGTCCCTGAAGACACCTAACTCCCCCAGCCATCTCTCCCTTCCTAGGCCTGTCCACAGCACTGGACTCCTTTTGTCTTCCAGCTGAGCTGTCCTTCCCCAAGGTGCTTGACAAACCTCTTCCCCAGGACTTCTGCCCCACATCTTGCCTCCACCCTGGCGCAGCGGATGAGGTCTGTGTACTTCCTGAGTCACTGCAAGCCAAGTAGGCAAAGCTCAGCCCTGGGGGGTCTGTCCAACCCTGACCATGCCAGGCACAGAGAAGAAAATAACTCCGCTATCTTTTTCAGAGCAGGCTGCAGCTTTGTGCCTTCATTATGTATTACTCTTGTCATCAGCCAAAAAGCCTGCAGGAAAACAGCCAAGCCTAGCTTATCAAATGTGCCTGGTAAGAATATCTTGTGATTTAAAGCCTTGGCACAGCACACAGCACAGGCCAGTGCTTCCGCTGCAACTGTTTGAGTTTTCCTGGCTATTTTGGAGGGAGGCCAGGGGGACCAGTCTCACCCTGAAGCTGGGCATGTGTGAGTGTCTTGCTGAACCAAGGCCAAAATTTCCCTAGAAGAAAAAAGGCAGAGCTTGTATAAGCATGAAAATCAACAAAAACAAAAAAACTTTACTCTCATTTCCATAAGGCATGGAAATGAGGAACAAATCTACAGTAAATTAGCTAGAGATGAACATTTGGATTCACATTTCATTAGCCTGCACATCTGGTTAAAATGAGGTATGATTTATTGCAAGCTCAAAGGATATGTATGGGCCCCTATTAAGTGATTAGGGAGAGGAGTCTCCCTCCTTCCCCAATCACTTTGTTTCCTGTTTTAATTTCATAATGGCCAGTTTGAAATTTCCACAAACACTAATGGGACCTGTTTTCCCTCATGAGAGCTGACTCCTCCTCCTTTGATAATCAAAGATATGACAAGGTAGCAGCCTTTAGCAGAAGACTGTTGGCACAGCCCTGGGCACAGTCTGCCAGGATGGACTCGGCAGTGCTGCGAAGGGCAAGTCTGCCCTGATGGGGAAGATTTTCTGTACCCAGAAAGACAGCACAGCATTTATAAAAAGTCACTCCTCCATATTGATGAAATGGCTTGCACTAAGTGGGCGTATAGCTAAGCTGAGCACCAGCTGATGGTGACATTAAGCACCTGAGGGTGGGGGTGGCAGTGCCCGCCATGGGATGCTCTGGGGAGCTGCAGGTGCTGGGATTTTTCCATCACCAAGCCCTTTTCTCCTGTCCCATCCTTGCCAGGCTGCTGGAGTTCTCAGCCAGCCCATGGGCCCCACATTTTATGCCCCAAGACTGCAGGATGCTACTGCCTGCATAGCCCCATGGCAGACAGGTAGGGGTAGTCCAAACCATTGCTTTCCTTCATGGCAATTCTGTGTCCCTAAATAATGTGATTTTTAAGCCTGATATTGTGAAATTTGCCCAAAAGGCTGTGTCCATCCTCCTGGGGGTAAACTGGTGGGGTAAGATTCACATCCCTTGTCAGGTGCCCCAGAGTACAGAAAGGTAAAGGTGACTCCAAATAACCCCCATGTATGTCATTGTTTACTCCTAGCAAAAGCTCAGCCTGCAGTGTTAGGTGTGTGAGGGAGAAATTAAGCAGCCGTGGGTTTCATGTGGCAGCTAGAGCTGAATGTACTCAGTTACTGCTCAAGCCCACACAGTGAGGCTGTGGAAGAGATACATGCATAATTCATATACTTTTAATTAAATGGTAACATCTTTCAATATATTGAATTTACTGCAATTACATTTATCGTAATTACATTTATCTCTTCACACCCTTTGACCTACTGAAGCATCACTTTTCTTTCAGTTACAATATGAGCATAAACAACACTAATTGGACTTTAGGACTAGAAGTGACAAAGGAGACCTGGAGCTGTTCAAGGCTGTCCCCACTGGAGAGAGCAGTGCCAGAACATGGATGCCCAAGGGCCACTGAGGGAGACGGAAGCTGCCCTGAGCTGACCCACAGCTGCAGGGAACAAGTCCTGCATGTCCTAAAGCTCCTCTCTGAGGCTTGGATACAGTGTTCTTGGCAGGGTTTCAAGCAAGCAAAGCTGCCCTGCAGGAGCTTTGTTCAAGCAGAGACCACAGTGCAGCCAGGGCTGTGCAAGCAGTGGTGAACAGGCTGGTGGGAACAGGGGTTTGGGATTGGCAGAGCTCGCCCTTGGAGATCAACTGAGCCACCTCAGTGCTGCACGAAGGTTTCGTTCAGGAGAAGGGTGTCCCCAGAAAGCGGAGCCTGGAGCTTTTGCCATTGAATGTGTAGGTAATGCACACATCTAGGCAATGTGTCACCTCTGAGGAGCGGGCTGCTGATACCCACCATGGCACGTTCTTCTCTGCCAAACTCACTGCTCAGCTCCCCACAGTCTGTGATGGGATCTATTGGGTGCAGTGCAGGGTCAGTGTCTGGATCTGCTGGGCTGGGCAGGCCTTGGCACAGCTGTGCTGGGGACCACTCGTGTGTGGGAAGATGTTTCAAGGCACCAAGGATGGGCCACAGGACTGGCAGTGCAGGGGTTTGAGTCACTGCACTAATCCAGTTTTTCCAGAGAGGGAACCTAAATCATGTTGCTGGGGAAGGATGGGAGATAGAAATCCCACAAGGGGAGAAAGAGGGTGAATAGAGGAGACATCTCCCTCTTCCACCACATCACCCATTTCTTTCCAGTGCTTCAAAGTTTAGCACAGCAATATGGAGCAGCGTAGCTAAAGATCTCAGTGGCAGGAAGGGATAAAAGGGTGGTCATTACTACCATGTAGGACTATGGGGAGGAGAGGGAGGCTGCAAAAAACAGAAGAAAGAAAGGAGAGGAGGGAGGGAGGCAAGAAGAAGGAAGGAAGGAAGGAAGGAAGGAAGGAAGGAAGGAAGGAAGGAAGGAAGGAAGGAAGGAAGGAAGGAAGGAAGGAAGGAAGGAAGGAAGGAAGGAAGGAAGGAAGGAAGGAAGGAAGGAAGGAAGGAAGGAAGGAAGGTGACTTTTGTCTCACTTCTTCAGGGTGCCTCCATTCACTAAGGCCTCACTGATAAAATGGAGTTTAAGCACCCAAAATATGAGAGCAAAATCATTCAAGGGTAGGGCAAATGATTATATCCTCTCTTTAACACTACTCTTCTGTGTCCTTCTCTGGTGCCACAGAATAGGCAGGAGTCTCACTGCGGCTGAGCAGTGTACCCACAGATATTTATTGGACTTGATGTGAGCCCTGGCTGATGGCAGACCCTCACCAGCCAGCTGGTCTCTAATGAGAGATCCTCTCATGGAGGTTTCCGGTGGGCAGGAAAACCTGTTGTGCTATGATGCCTGTTAGACTCTGGACCCGGGACAGCAGAAAGGGAGATGGAGAGATGAGTGAGACACAGGGGAAGCGCAGAAAAGTGTGGCTGGGGGAGCACCTACTGAGGGTTAGGGAAAGCAAGAGCTGGCAAAGGCCCTCAAAAAGGCGAACGTTTTTCTGCTGGAAAGCCAACAAAGCCAGGGGAGCTTGTGTGGGAGGGGTGCTCACAAGGGTAAAGGAAGCAGGTACCCATGCACAAGTCTGTGAGTGAGTGCCGAGCAGAGGAGGGAGCAGGATTAGCAGGGTGGCATGAAAAGGTATGGAGGGGCTGAGAGGGAGGTCCTTAGAGGAGGCACCCTCTGTTCCCGGTGGCTTGCAATAACCAGGGCA
Organism: Machaerirhynchus nigripectus; assembly: GCA_013397975.1. Taxonomy (NCBI): domain Eukaryota; kingdom Metazoa; phylum Chordata; class Aves; order Passeriformes; family Dicruridae; genus Machaerirhynchus; species Machaerirhynchus nigripectus. The sequence goes on along the minus strand of VZRQ01002919.1, from coordinate 1,182,270 downwards.
GGTTGTCAGGAACCCACACCAAGCCTTGGCATGTTGAGCTGGAAGTGGAAAAATGGGAGTGCTCTCGGGGTACAGAGCTAAGGCAGCTCTGGCACTTCCCCTCCCTGTCTTCATACGCCGGCAGCCTTGGTGGAGGTGCTTCTCAGGGGCTGTCATCCTCGCGTTGCCACACAGGAGCTGTGAGCCAGTGTGACAAGGGCACTGCCGTTCTCATTCGGAGCAAGCACGTGTACTGCCAGAGGCACCGGCTGCAGCTCTGCTGCAGACCTTGCTCTGTTCCTTGAGCAAAGATTGGTCCTGTGGGGTTTAGTCAGCTTTGGAGGGCACAAGTTTGAAATGCCTGTGCAGGAGGGAGGAGTGATCTGTCTCACAGTGATGCCTCTACCAGTAAGTCCCTAATTTTGCACGCCCAGGTAGAGGGCAGCTCACACTGACCTTTCTCCCCAGAGCCTCGTGCATCTACTCGTGGCCTTACAACGTGGATGCAAGGCAGCCTCCAAAACCTCTGGAGCCTCAGCCCTTATGGGTGCCTCTTACACACACAAGCACCACAGCTCTCAGCCTCAACAGCCCCAAACCCTCTCTGGGTGGCCATGGACCTGCAAATATCTCAGCTCCCAGCAAGGCAGTGCACATCCCATCTTGGAGAATGAAGAGGTTGAGTCAGCCGCAGCAAAAAAGTGTGCCCAAAGAAGGACAGAAGAGCTGGATAGTATTAGCACTCCTCCCTCAAAAAAACCCCCACCCAGTCCTTGTCATCTCATGCAAATCCACCTTGTGCCCTTGCCAAGCCTTGCATTGCTGGAAGGCAGCCAGCAGCCAGAGCAGAACATGAAACAATTAGCACAGAAATCATGGGGGTTTTTTGTTGTTGTTTTTGAGAGCAGCAAGGCAAATAATTTAAAAAAGTAAGATATTTGAGTTCTTCACATCATTGAGTCCCTGAGATGCTAAGCATCACTGACCAAATATCTTTTAAGAAAAGCATTTTTGCTGTGGTCTTCTTGGATTTCTAGAAGAGTTTGCTAATGAAAGGCAGAGGGAGAATGATGCAGGAGGGTGAAGTTGCTCCCCACTTGAAGAACTGAATAATCACTGCATGAGACAGTAAAAATCCATGTGGCTTTTATGCCACTCTGATGACAGAGCTGAGCACTCACTGGCATTATATAGCATGCACACAACCACTGTAGAAATGCTCAAAAGGCTCATTAAAAAATAACATAATCAGTATCAACTGCATATTGCTTATGTAATGAGCCAATTTTATATATGTAATTTTAAAATAAAGTAAAAAGGCAAATAATGTTTTAGGCAGTACTTTGCCATCAGGCTTCCCAGCAGGTGACAGTGTGGGGTTTTTGCTGCCCTATTTTTTGCTGTTTTCCCCTATTCTCCTGACCATCAGAGACCCTGAAGACTGGTGAGGAGACACCTCCCAGACCATATGTGCTACTGGCAGCACGTAAGACGTAGCTGTAATGGTCAGGGTTGTCAAACACATCTGATGCCACAGTTAAACAGATCCTATTTTCGGCTTCTCCAAAAAAGGGCAAGCCTGTCTTCCTCATCCAACACCAGAGGCTGGGATGATCCCATGAACCTGTCCTGGGGTGGCTGGGAAAGAGCAATACTTGATCCTTTATTCCCCTCATTCCCTGGCATATTCTCCTGTACATCTGGTCACAACCAGACCCGACTCTGGGTTTGCTGCAGGGTTGCCCTTCAGGTCAAGTTGCACTTGAGCACAGGGATCCCAGTGCTGGCCAGCGCCAAAGGTTTCACTCTGCTTGGCAAAGGCATGGTTGTCGCCTTTCATGAAGCTTGGGGTCTCCTCCACTGACCTGTGTCTGCACCCTGATGGGTGCCTTCCTACCCACTTGCTGCCACAGGATTTGTGCACCACAGCCAGGCTGAAAACACTGCCTTATTGTCCCCCTGCCCCAACCTAACAGTGCCTGCACGCAAAGCCTGTTTTCTGCTGGAGAAAACATGCCCCCAGAGACACAGAATTAATCTCAATGACTTCACACCCAGTCTCATAGATCAGTCATCTGATAACGAACCAAAAGATTGTTCAGATTTACGTCTCTGAAGTCCCCATGCTTCTCCATTGCAGCCAAATTCCACAAGAGTATTTGCTGACCTTTTAGTGCACAGCTTCTCATTCCACTGCACCTCAGAACACTGTTCGTTAGCAAAGACCCGTATTAAGGAGAATTAATTAACTAGGTTTGCTGTCTGGATAATCAATTTTCTTGGTATAAATTGAGTAGTGTTGGAAGAATGCTGATCTGTTGCTCCTCTCATTTCCCCGCACAGAGATTAAAAATAGAAGAAGATCCAGATGGAAAAATTGGGTTGGGATCAGATTCCTCCTGAATACAGAGTTTTGGCAACCTCAGAAAATGGGGTGAACATTGCTGGGATTTAATTTCCTAAGTGCACTGGGAAAATTAATGTCAAAACATCCTGATTTAGAGATCTTTGAAGGAAAGGGAAATGTTTCATTCTGAAGCAACTTTTCAATTAGACATTGAAAGAAAGGCAAAACCAAGGGCAAAAATCTGAGTGAAATGTTTTAATTGTCTTTGAAAAAAAATACAGTGAACAGGCTTTGTTTGTTGTGGGTTTTTTGGTGGGTATGTTTTTGAATTTTCCTCGAAGGAACAGTTTAACAACTTGGTGTCTCTCAGCCCTTTGTGGAACATTCCTCCCCACCCTTTCCACTCTAGTAATGCTTTTTGCTGTCTTTTGAGCCCTAGATGAAAGCCTATAAACCTGCCAAGTTTTGTGTTTGTCTGCCTTAATCCTGCCAGTGTTTTTCTGGCTCTGGTATTCAGCAAAGTGTGCCCCACCTGATGACCCCACAAATGACTGGCACCCTACATAACTGGACTATAACTTTAAGCTGGAGGAAACCCTCTGGGCTTTATGAAGAAATTGTCTCTCCATTTTTTCTTTGCACTGTAATTTTTTTTATGATGGTGGATCCACTTTACTAGCAAGCAAATGTTTCCTTTAATTGGCATGTTGCCCCTTGCCTCCTAAATGACTGGTTTGACAACAAATTGCTCAGACTCTGTGATTTATTTTTCATTTCTTTTATTGCAGGCATGAATACAGGAACAGGTAAACAGCTGAGCCGTAAAAGTTTCTCTTTAGGCATGTTTTCAACAAAATGGCATCATACACTGTCTGATGATACACGCTGCTACTCAGATGACACAAAATGGTGCGAGCAGTCTTGCTTTAAAGCTGCTCCCCACCACTCAATGCTGCAGCTGCCAAAGAAGCCTTCTCCTCCACTTACTCTCTACCTTCCCTCCTTCTCCACGTCATCTACAGCTTCTTTTACGGCACTTAACTTTACAAAACACAGTTGTGAGGCTAATCTTACATGCAATTACAGATCAGTCTCAGTATATTTATTGCAAACTCCTTGAACATCAGGACACTGAAAGAAAAAAAAGAAAAAGAAAGAAAAAATATTCCATTGTATAATTACAAGTAGGTTTTTTGTAGCAAATGAACCAGAAATGTGTTCAGAAAAAAATAAATAAATAAAACCAAAGGCTGTTTGTAAACAGTTCAAACAAAACATGATGCTGCCTCCAATGAAACATTTCACTGCATTGCCAGCTCTGTTTGAAATGGGCACGTAGGCATCCTGTCGCAAGAGAGTGAAGCCACGAACGGAAACTTTGGAGGAGTTAATTTTCAAATTTTGCACTTCCAGGGTCTATGAAACATGAAAAGTCTGCACACACTGTGGGATCTGAGAGAGGTGTGGAATCTCAACCAACATTTCCAAAGAAAACCTGGTTACTCCTTTTAAAACAAAATAGTGGAAACAGCTGAGCCACACAAAAACAAAGCACAATTGGTTGGCTTCCATAAGAGACTGCAAAATGAGAAAATATTTAACTCCTTGCATAGCTATTTAAATGGCCAATAAATTTTGCTGGAATTACCCAAACATGACAACATTGCATTCCACTGCTTAGAGACTTCACGCTGAAAAGCTGGGATCTGCTGACGGGGTCAGAGCATCACTCGGGGCACTGTGAAAAGCTGGGACCACCCCTGGGAGGCTCTGCCAGTGTGGCTATAGCAGGAGGTGTCCTCAACCAGCTACTCCCAGGTGGAGCACAACTATGGCGAAGCCTCTGTGCTTGTGTCACTGTAAGTTGTTATCCCAGCTCTCTGTTCTCCCACAAGGGATAAAAGCTGTTCTGACAAAAGGATATTTCTGGTAGTTTATTTACACGTAACGTGCAAGGCTTTCTCTGGCAGAGCTGTGCCGATCACAAATCGTACCTCGAGGCTGAACCCTGGATGATGCAGCTGAGTCAGCAGGGGTTTGCAATGTAGACCTAACCAGAGGGACGGAAAGCAGGATTCATCTCACCTAACTTTATCGGTATAAAGGTAGACACTTAAGTCAGAGGCACCTCCGGAAGACAGCTCCTTTGATCTCTCATCAGGTGAGAGCTGGGCATTTTAATGTTAGATGAGATGAACCCTTTCCCAGGAGAGCTGAAGAGACAAAATCCTTTCAGCCACCCTTTCCTGTCACCATTTTTGGGGACCATGCTTCAGAAGGCTGCTGTTCAAATGCGTTATCTTTACACATGTCAATGTACATGATAATGATAGCCTGTGCTGGGCTTCATGCTGCCACAACTACATATGCAAGCTCATTAAAGCTAGCTCAGATACTTCTGCACTATTATATAGGCATACCTTCGGGCAGAGTATCCTTTAACACCTGAAAAGTTAAATTGTAGGGGCAAATCTGGACCATCTGCCCCTCTGCAATATGTTCATGTTGACATTGTCTGGTTCACAGTAGTTTTGGGTAACAGGTATCCTAACACTGTAATTCCCAACTAGAGGTGAGGCAGAAGTGTTTCTTCAGAGGATGTGAAAACTGAGATGCTGAAGCATGGCTGAAGAAGGTACACAGTAAGAAAGAACAAGGTGATGACATTCCTCAGTTAAAAGTTCAGTTTGATGTCAATAAAACAGTTTTAATAGAGCTCCATTAGACTGCATAATAGGAAATGGTGGCAGCCAGTGGATAAGACACTAAAACAAGACAAGGCAACGTACTTGGAGTTGTTCTGTAGAAAACGTCCCACAGAAACTAAGCAGCCACGTGAGCCTTTCCCTCTTCTCCTGGTGGGAACCAAAGAAGGAGGAATTTCTGCCATTCATCAGCTATCCCAGAGCATGCCTCAGCTATAAAGACTTGGCCATATACACTAACCTTGGTTCACGTTTCTTGTTTTCTGGTTCTATTTCAGCTGAAGAAATTTTATAAAATGGGAGCAAAAATGATGCATTTAAAATAATACAATAATAGACTGTTTATGGGCCAGAACATCTGATGAGCTGGTCAGACTCAGGCATACAGTTTTGCTAAAGGCTTTTGCTTATGTGACAAGACTGTCTTAATGTGGGTAATTGGATTTGTTTTGCCCCCAAACCCGAAGGCATATTGTGGGGTTCCTAAAGTTCCTCCATGGCAATCAGTATGACTGAAGGGCGTGTTCAGATTTTTTTCTGTTCGTTTTTTTTTCCTTTCTTTTCCTTGACCATGATTTTGTGAAACTGTTGCTAGTTCAAACACAATTGGCGGTTACCTAACAGGCAGAAAACCAGATTCAGCTAGAGTCAGCACTGTGCCATTCTCAACCTTACTTCATTTTCCTCTCCCAAACCAGCATTTCTAGTTACAATTTTCTTTTATTTATTGTTCAGAATGCTCGCTCTCACTTGGACACAGGCAAAATGTGCTGCTGCTTCTCCCTCACCAATAGCTTCTGGGAAGGGGTGAGAAAAGAGTAACAGCATTCTTTTGTGTCTGTGCATTTTCCCGTCCTTTCTGATTTCCTCACAGGGATTTAATGTTCCTAACCAATTTTTAAGAACCCTGGATTGACAGAGTGGGGCATTAAAACATAAGGAACAGAAGTGTCCTGGTGCTGCAACTAGAGGGTGGACAGCATACAAGTCACATCTGATTACCCAGGAAAGTCACTGGAATGCTCTTAAATCTACAGTCCAGGTGTGTTTTTGTGGCTCCTTATGCCCACTGCTCATGCTGAGCCACTTGGTTAAATTTTTTAATGTGATTTTCTACCTAACATTAGTGCTGGTTATTTTGACCCAATTTATGGCAACCAGAAAGTTTTGGGTTTGGTGGATTTAAATGGGAAGCCTAATGCTAATTTCTTGTCCCAGCAAATATAAAATAGACAAGTCATTTTATACCTTCACACTGCAATCACAGTCTTACGAAGCTCTCCAGAACTCTCATTTCAGAAAAACAGCAGAAGCTAACTCTGAAGGAAACCCAGTCTCACAGCAATCACTTCCCAGCCTCCACACAAACAGACAGCTTAAGCTGAGATAAAGCCATCATAATCAGTGCCAAATGAAGGGCAATCTTTTATCTTAATACAAGTAAGAGAACATAGTGTACAGAGTAACAGAAAAATATACATCTTCAGCCATACAAAATGCACAAAAGCTTTCCTGTTGAAAGAGTACCTTGTAGCTGATGGTCAGACGTTAGTTTTCTAGGTGACCCTGCACTACTAAACAAGGGGAAACAGAGAGGTTTTTTTCCCTAGAAAATAGTCAATAGCATTACCTGTATACCACACGTTCCCTCCCTGTGGCTGCGGCTCTGCTAGTGCTGGAGCACCTACCCCACCTCATGCCTGAGATAGCTCCACTGGATGTAGAGGCTGCTTGGGTGTTGGAGGTGAACAGGATGTATAGCCAGGCGCACCCTCCACGGGTTTGCTGGGACATATGCGCTGATCAGTAGAGCTAAAAATATGGGTATAGGCACAGCTATGCCATAAACTATCATTGTTCTTGTTCTTTAAAGTGACCAGTCTGTTCATGTCAGTCAGGAAGGTGGTTTATTTATCGTTGAAGGAGAAAATTCTCCCTATGTGAGCTGCGTCCACACCGCTGAGGCTCAGCAACCTTCAGTGCTGGGGCAGGAGATGTCTGAGCGTGGGCTAGCCTTAAAGCCTAGGCAAACCGGAGAAGGTAAAACTCCTCACTTACTTTAAAAAAGTCAGTATCAAGCTAGAAAGTCAGTAGCAAATTACTTTAAACAACGGATTTTTCCATCCATTAATGGAAATACAGTAAGATTTAGCTGAAGGTTTAGGTCGAGGTGACAAACTATAGGGAGTATTGGGTACGTATATCTGTAGGGTGGGGTGTCTTTCCCCCTTGCAGCTATTTATATCTCCGAGTGAAGGTTAAGGTTAGGACTTTAATAAGACAGCCGTTTATTCTGTGGAGACTAACAGTCCTGGGGTTAGGATGTAATAATCATTCTTCTGCTTTAAAAATGGTTCTTTAACAAATAGCAGTAGCTCATTGCAATTTTCAGTTGTACAAAATGACATATTTTCTATGTTACTATCAAAATATTCTGCATAACATTAATTTCTGTGAACTTATTAACATATGTACAGAACAGTGTTTCCCAATAGAAATCAGTATGCTCCTTGCTGATCCTCTTTGCCCTAGATTTACCAAAACCAAACCAGAAATTAATTGTGTTAATAGTATAAAATCTCAGGAGAGATAAAGGATTGAAGGTTTATTTCCCAGCAGCAAATGAATAAAGGAACTCCTTCAAGTTAGAGTCTAGCCGAGACGTGATTTTAACCAACCGTGGTGAATCCAGGCGAGCCAGGAATATCACACATTTTCCCGATGCATTATGTTGAGTACACAGAAGCAGAGGAATGTAAACAGACAGAAGGCACATGAAAGGCCCCAATCCATTCTCCATCTGACGGAAGTGCGAGTTTCATAATTCTGTCATCAAGAGTCTTTTCATCATTTTCTCTCTCTCAAGTTCACGCCTCAGAGTCTCAGCGCTGTGTAATTAATGCACAAACAGCCAATTATGGGAACAACAATAAGTCTCAGATTTCAATTTAAAATAATTAACATTTTCAAAATACCAAAGGAGGGGTAAAAAAGGTCAGACTCAATTCAGTGAAAAAGCTGATAAGTGATGGCTGATTCAAAAACAAGTATTGCTTGATATTTCTGAAGAGCAAACAGAGGCAAGAAGAAGGATATAAAAAGATCCACATGGCAAAACAGTTTATAATTTCATCTAACCCCCATTAAAGGCTACTGATTTCAAATGAAGCTGGACGAGGACTCTAAAAATGGAGCAGCTTCAGCAAATGCCATCATGAAAGGCTACTGTTACAGCCTTCTGCTCCTTGGTGTGGTCTGATATTGAGGGATATCTACATACATAGATATAGATATAGATATAGATAGAGATATAGATATAGATGCTGAATTTACCCCAATCCTGCCCATATCAGGATGTGGGAATCAGAGCCTGAAGTCCTTGCTCTCACCAATTCACTCCAGAGCCCAGAGGCTTTGTAACCCTGGGAACGCCTCGGGTAAGCGATTCCATTTCTGAAACTGTTTACCACGCTGTTCTGAAAGTTATGTATCTCACACTTGTAACAGAGTTTGGAGATTTAAACTGCATTGCAGAAACCTTGCAGCCCATTCATGGACAGGCAGGGGTAGAATCACCCACGTGTGCTTGAGACACCCTACTGAAGCTGAGTTCAGAATTACAGCTTCAGAATTACATTTTTACTGGAGTGGTAATTTTTTAGATGAGTTAGCAATGTTGAACAAGTGTGCAGGTGCAATTAACCAACATCTGCAAAAAATAATTAACAACCAAAAATGGGAATTGACTATGAATCCAAAAGTAAAAAAGACTCATTTATTATGATGTCAAAGAAATACTTTCCTCTTCATAAGCCTAGGACTATTTGTGCTCCTGAAATAGTGAGTATATCCAGTGCTACATTTATATTCAGCAAATTATCAGCTTGGGAAGCTCAGTTTTGATTAAATTATAGAATAAGAAGCCAGCATGCAAAACCAGTAGGATGAAAAAATAGAAAACTGAAAAGAGTCTGCTTGTGGAAAGGTGGTACAGCTTGTTGTTTCTCTGAGAAGTTACAAGACCACTGTAGCTTGATATTACTAAAAAAGAAAAAAAAGTAAAAGAAAGAGGAACAAGAACGAAAACCAGTGCCTGTTTTTCATTTAGAAGAACACACATATCTCAACCTCAGCTTTCCCCCATGGACATTTAATTTCAAAAAACAAATTGTAACAGCAATTATTAAAACAAAACCTTTGTGGTTCAGACAAAATGACTTGCCTGAGAAAAATCTGCACAACCCTTTCTCTCCAGGCCATTGGCCACAGAAATGGTACACTGCTGGCTGCAGCAGTTAATTAAGGTAGGCTTTCTTTTAATCTCAGAGCATAAGAGTATGAGTTACAGGTATTTCTTTACATAACCCACCTATTCTGAAGTAGTCAAGCAATAATCTTTCAGCATAAGAGAAAATTACACTTTATGGTAATTACGACAAAAAAAGGGAAATCAAGCTGATTCCTTTAATGCAGAGAGCATCAGGATACTTCTGTGAAAGAACTGCACAGTACCTGTCTGCCAGCGAAATGGGCTTATGCGACGTATATACTGTCTGGACTGTTGGAGTCGGCATGGTCTCTGCCAGAGACCTCAGGACAGGTGACGGAGACACCAGCGTAATCTTAGGAGATGACTGCACCCCACAGCACTGCAGTTTGCTGTCCGCAAATTCTGCCTACAAAAAAAGAAGTATGTAAAAGAAAAGGAAACAAAGAAAAAATTGTAAATTAGCTTCTACTGGTCTTGCCGTCCTTCACTATCCAATTCATTGCCAAGCACTCAGTAACAGAAATGAAGAATGAGAACAAATGGGAGGCTGTAATGGCTATAACCTCTCAGTGCAACCTCTGCAGATGCTGGACAGCCATCTCTTTTGATGCCTGAGGCACAAGCCTGATTGCAGCATGCGCCAGGTGAGATGACACTGCACGTATGGGACTGGCAGCATTCAGGTAAAAAACAGAATCTGTTTGGAGAATGGCACTTATCATTATTGCATTTTCCCTAAAGATGATGCAGAATGTTGACAACATGAGATTTCTGCAATATTCTTCAGGAATCCTATACAGTTTGCTGGTGGGTCCTCTAACTACTCTGTGTTTTGTTAACAGCTGGGAGTCTGGGCTTTTGGGAACCCAGGTTTTGAAATATCCATCCCTTTCCCACATTTGCTAACATGCCTCAAGAGAAATATTCTGGCAGTGTCCAGTGATAGGCAATGTTAAAGCAGTATTGGAAGTGCAGATTTAAGACAAAGAGCAAGCAACCGTCTCCTGTCTTTCACGTGAGGCATATCAGCACATCAATATTACAGCTAAGACTGGGCTACCCTTACAACCAGAGGGGGAGGATCCCTAAAAATCAAACAGCACTGTCTTGTTTTTTTAGCATGGGCTATTTCTCATGCCAAACCACAGCAGCTAGTGCCTGTAGAGCATGTCTGACCCTGACCTGAGAAGAACACAGAGCAACTGCAGTTGTCAAGTGTCAGGATCATTAGAACAAGCTCCTACTGGTTATCAGCTCCATTTCTTCCTTGATGACTTTTTCTTCTGGACCTGGTTCAGAGTCTAAGGCAGGGAGGAAGAAAAGTCACCATCACGAGGAGCAGCTATTTGAAGAGCAACCTTTATTTTGTTTTTCTTAATTATTTCTCTTATTATCTTAATTATTTCTCAAATTCTGCAAGCTTCTGCAAGTGATTCACAAACATAGTTTAAACAGTGGGAAAACTATTTGAGCCCAGGAAAGACTGGCTCTGTTAGGTTTGCTTGCTTATTGTCATTTTTTAACGTGTCTAAACACATCTAATATGATCCAAAATAACGTTTTAAGCAAAAGGAATTCCATCAATTCCATAAAATTAGTAAAATGGAAAAATGTAAAACCAACTAAAGAAACTCTCCTGTGTGTAAATAATGGCTGATAGAACCTGTTCAAAATTCTCTGTCATTCAACTTTTAAAACTCAACCTGACAAACTGCAGGGGTATGAAATTTGGTGTTCCTCTTACGGGATCCCTGTCCTCCGATGACAGCCAGATCTTACTCTATGGCATGAGAAGAAGACATCACTCTGAAGCTGATGTAAATTCTCCCAGCCTCACTGAAATCAGCAGTGATGAAGAACTACACTTGCTGAAGAATTGCCTTGAGTCCCATAGCGTGTTTGCTCTGGATGATTATTTTACAGTAGATATCCAAAACATCTTTTTATATATATGTCTGATTGCATGGTACACTTAAGCCAAATATTTAACTGGTCTAAACAGATATAATTTCATTAATTTAAATCTATGTGACTTACACCTGCCTGAGAATATGGCCATCATGCCTGCCATTTTTCTATGGAAATCTCTGAAATTCAGAGGGTTCCTGGCTTGAAGCTTATATTTAAACATTCCAGGTAACCAAATCATCTAATTATTCATCTGATCAAATCAACACAACTGCATATACACCACCAAATTTGAAGCTGTACATGACAGGCAAAGCCTTCTAAATGTCACTCTTCGTAATCCTTTTCCTGCTTAATAACATGTCCTGGGGTGACTGTATGATACTGTGTTCCCTTATCTCAATGTTTTCTTCCAAAAAAAAGAAGGGAAGGGGAAGGGGAAGAAGGAAAGGAAACAAGAAAACAAAAAAAAAGAAAACAATTAACAAACATCATCTGGGTCTGTGTGTGACTGGAGACCATTCAGAGTTAGATCTGCCTGCAAGTCCTAGTTACCCTTCCCTTACAAATCCTGCCTGTGGAGTAGCTCTCTTCAAGCCCTCAGCAGTGCATCACGACGACCTGAAACGCTGCTGTGGAGAGACACCTCCCTTTGGGCTTGGACAGAGGGCCATGAAACACAGGACCAAATCCCACCTAACCCTCCTAATAGTTTTCCCATCTCTATGCAGTCCCGTAGGTAGCCGCTTGTTTGCCACAGATATTTGTACATAACTCACTAAAAGGAATGTACGGGATCATGTGATGGATCATACATCATTAGGTTTTTATTGCAATGGTATTTTAAATATTTGTGATCTGGATTTTGCCCTCCACCCTGCCCAGGGAAATGAAAATCTGTGGGGAGAAGACAGGATTAAAGAAAGATTATTTTGAATTTTGCTTTGCTTCTTTTCTGCTGACAGAACATAACAAAAATTGAACATTTGAATTTGCCATGAAAGAGCCATTTTCTGCAATATGGAAATTTCTGTGGGTAAGTATACCAATATGCCTTCGTTTGTGTTTTAGAGTTCTGACCCCCCAATTATGAAAATATGTTATATAGCCCCCCTAAATTTTGCTTTCATCCTGTCAGAGACAGAAAAATAATGTCTGACTATCAATGCTAATTAGTGGGAAAGCTGTTTTGGGGGCACATCTTTTTGCTTAGATAAAGGAGTACTGGGAAAGACACAAGCACTGTAGCTTTGGGTTAGCTTCTATCACATTTGTACTGTCTGGACTTGGCTGACATAGTGAAACATTGCTGTGACATTCCTGTGTACTTTCAAATGCATTTAATTAGAGCTCAACTGTGGCACTTACACAGCTTGGGGATGCTAACTAACTCTGGTTTTAAAATACCTATTTGGAGAAAAAACACATTTACATAAAAGCCCATGATCAGGTTTATTGTGAAAAAAAAGCCTCTTTCTTTAAATCATTAAATACAGACAGAACGTTCACATGACCCAACAGTGAATGAAGTTACTTATCTTGGATTATATGCCAGATATAGATTGTTGCAACCAGTAAAATTTAAGGTCAAAGTCTGAAATGCTTCATTTTGCAAATGTAACTGAAAAATTTTAAGTCATTTTACATGGGGTTTATAACCAGAGTGTTTCTTAAAGAGTAGTTAATTTTGTCGTACTTTTTTTGTCATACTTATTACATAATGCCTCTACCACTAGAGCAAGATTTTGGTTGTACTTACTTTTAAAATTGTCAGATAATTGTTTTCTGTTTGTATGTAGTTTACCTCACCAAAATCCCTAAGTCATGTCTTCTGTGAAAATTTAACAGGAATGCAGATCAATATGGTGTTCAAGTTTGTAGGTAAACAACAGAGTTTATACAAGGATACCACTGTAGTCACTCACACACTAACTGTAACTCTTCTTTAAAATTCAGATGTAAATTCAATGAAAATCAGGTCCCTCTTTATGATGGCACAGCAGGTGGTTTCAGGCAGGAGGCCATGCAATTGCTAGACAGAGCACTAAGTTTTCCCATTCCCTTACTGCTCCCTGTAAAGATGTTATGGAGCTTCACAAGTGTCCTCTACAGTCCTGAACTGAACAACATTTTGGGACCGACTTCATCAGTGGTGAGCCTTGACCTTTGACTCTTAGTCCTCTGTCTAGTAAGCAGCAATGTCTGAATGCAGGCAACATTTTGTATAATGGGAATATTTAACTGCTTCGTACTCTAATTTCTACTTGGAATTTATCTTTTTTTTTTTTTTTTTTTTGAGGACTGCTTAGTGCATAGATATCTGACACTTAAAAAATCAGTTGGAATTGTGTTAAAACACAGTTTTTATTTGCACGTTCTACTTACAGAAAACTGTGGTACTGTTGTAAAGGGATCGAAAAAAGGATTAGATGTATCAGCAGGGAATGTCTTTATCTTTAAAAAAGATAAAGAAAAAGATGTTACTTTCAGAGCATAAAAATGCAAAAGAAAGAAAAAAGCAGCAAAGCATTGCAACTACAGTGACATATCCAACAAATCAGAGCAGTTCAGCAGTGCTTGGACCAGACCCAAAAAAGACCCCTCCAAAAATGCATACAGAAACCTGATGATGAATAGTCAAAGCATAAATATGAAAACTTGATAAAGTAATTTTACCATGTAATTAAATCTGTTGAGCAAATACGGAGCTGGTTGCATACAATATATCTTCCAATTCTGTCACCAGAATTATTATGTGATTCCTTCAGCCAGCACTACATTTTAAGGTGTGCAATATGTAGTGCAGGAGCAAATTTTTCTGTACAGGAAATTTGGCTAAAGAACTTGTGCTTAAAGTATTTTAGACGTCCAAATTTTCACTTACATGGTTGCTGCCAAAGACAAACTATCACACAAGGTGGGATCAAAAGAAAATCTTATATTAAAAAAAAAACGGGGACAACTGTTTGTTTCAGGCAGCTATGAGGCCCTGTGTTGCGGGGAGGGCTGTGGATAAGGGGTGACCCTTGGAGGTTTTTGAAAAGTGCATGGAGACAAAGAGGAGAGAGACCAACACATCCATCTGCCGAGAGGGCTTGGTCCATGAGGATATAGTCACTGGTGTGACCAGACCCTGCTGGAAGTCACTTCTGTCCTTAAAGTAGTTTCAGACATAAGCTGAAATTAAAAATATATTAAAAGCAGCAACAATCTCTGTCCCACTTCGTTGTGAATGCTGTTTCTCATTATTTTCCTTTTTAGAATGCAGACATTATTCCTTCATTCAGAGGACAAAATAGCAAATAAAAATATGAGTTTTGAAATGCACTTCATGCTTTCTCTTGGAAAACCACATTTTTCACTGTAAAGGTGTGTTTTTCACTTTATTACAGAAACTGCTGGTCACTGGTTTGTTATGCGTGTCTTCAATCATAATTTACTAACTACAGCTATACATCTGTTCTTTAATAGTGAGGAAAGCTACCCTGAGGGCCCTGAGTCCCTGTAGGCCAAAGAAAAACCTGGAATTATGACATCAAATATAATTAAGTAAATGTACAGTGTTTATTTTGCAAATAAAACAACAGTAACATATTGGCTTATAAGAGTACCAAGGGAAATTAACAGCTATCTGTGGGCTTGCTTCTGCAAACATGTGGAATTAGCTTAGCATTAATTGTCAGGCTTCTTACACATGAGGAGTATGGATAACAAAGATACAGTCAAGCATGTAAATAACTTTTTAACAGAATAAAGGTGTTTGTAAATCAATTACACAGGCGTAAATGAACTAACAACTCTGCAAAGGAGAAATTATTTTAAATCACAATTTTCTATGCAAACTTATTAAAGGAAGTTTCACGGTCCTTTTACAGTCCTACGTTCATGTCTATAGGCAAAGTGCATGTATGTCTGCCTTATTGGTGATTAAACTTAACTCATTGGACTGACACAACAGCTCCTCACAAGTTTGTTATGTTACATTATACCCACAGCCAAATCTGGACAGCTGTAGCATGTCTCACTCTTTTGAGAGACAGCACATACCCAGGCTGACATTCTCAGGTTATGAAGGGTTTACAATATGATGTTACAGTACAAAGTACGAGTGTACTCATTTACAAATAAAATCTTTGAGCCAAAGACAAACAGGGATGGGAAGCTGGTTGCTCGTGTGCAGTATGAGCTTGATATCCCACGGCTAAAATCTCTCTAATTTTGCTGGTTAGTCTCATTAAGGAAAGGAAACACAGTTACTGAATGCAGGAAAGAAAAAATATGCAGAATAATACTCAAGAGTCCACAGAGATTTGGGAGCAGAGGCACATAACAGGAGTCAGCCTGATCACATGCTGTGACCCACAGCCGTGCAGAATACCCTCTTGCAAAACCAGCACTTCAATCTGGAGATGTGCATGAGGCCAGCCTATGCACCAGGACAGGGCAAGAAATGGTTAATACAGTCTAGTTATGAGTGTGAATCCTTCTCTCTTGGAAATGTGCTTTTTTAAATCTTGAGAATAGGACAATGTCAACAAATTAAGGGCTCTCTGGATTCTAAACCCCTCAATTTCTGGCCTTTTAAACAAAGTGGAAAGAGAAATTAGGGAACAGAGGGGAAAAAACCCATAGCCGTGTTCAATTAAGAGTGACAAACAGAAACCATCCCTTTAGGATTTACTCTTTCTTCCCCTCATCTATTTTTGCCTCTGAGAACAGGCCACTGTTACTCGAAAGGCACAACAGAGTTTATTGGTTTGGCTCAGGCCTTGATAAGATTGTTGCTGCCAGCTTCCATAGGCAAGGCAGAGAGACAACACTGTTGTTGCCTTTTCAGCATTGGCAAGAAGCTCTTAACTATTAATGGCTTGTCTCTTCTGAGTAGGAAGTTGGTGCAACATCCTCACCCATACAATAGCAGAAAAAAATCCCATATATTCAAGGATATTGTTCAGACAGAGGATATGCAGGGTGGGCAGACAGCAGTGTGGAAAGCATCACTTGAAAAATTAGTTTATGTGAGACTTGATTTGGAAATTTGAAAGGTCTTTTCAGCCAGTATACTTCACCTACTTTGACCTAACTGTCCTGCATGTTCACCATGGCCAGCAGTAGCAGTTGCCAGCTCCTGGAAGAAGGAAGAAAACCCTGTGATTCCCACTCCACCACACAAGGAAAGTAATGTGAGTCTCTTCCTTACCTTTGCACTGGAGCTGAGTTTGTTGCATGAAGTCAAAAACCTCAGAGCAGCTCAGAAAGCAAAACAACTCCCTGACCAGAATCTAAATGTTATGCCTTGCCCACACAGCCTCTCTCCCTGCCCTAGGAGGAAGACATACCATACCTTTAAATAGCTCCTAACTCACATGGCAGAAGCAGACCCTTAAATTTTCCAGGGTGCTTTCTTCTTCCTATTGTGACAGCATCAGTTGAAAGATGCCACCTGGGAACTGAGAAAGGAAGAAGGGCAGAGCCAACTCTACCACCTACTTCAAAGCTGCAGTTCCTCCAGCCTCTGGAGACCTTCAGCAGCTTCCAGGCTTTACCTGGGATGGCACACATGAAGGGAAAAGGAAGAGGGAAGAAGAGGTGGGCAGTTCCATGGGCAGATCAGTCTCATGAAGCTGAACTCTAGCTGCTCAAAGAAGTATAACACACTAGCTGCCAGCGTGTGGATTGCCTACAGACCAGAGTTAGGTTTGCTGTCTGCTTTAGTATGAAACAAAACAAGTAACATCTTTGAAGTTTTCAGCTGCACACAATTCCTGTCATGGCAGATGGAGCAGCAAGCACGTCCACATTGCTCAGATGGGCATTTTCTGGTACAGTCAGGCTCTTCCACAGGACCAAAAGGGACTAACTGGTGTCACAGGGGCTACAGAAATACCATGTGCAACAAGAGGTTAGAGCTGTGCTCTCCTTAACAGCACAGACAGGCTTTCAAGTACAAAACTTGATTTCAACCACACTTGCTCTCTCTGCAGGAGTGCCAACAGCCTTGCAGCCAAAGTCACAGCCATAAAACAACCTTTAAGGCAGGCCCCATGAGTAACTGTCAGGTTGCAGGGGCCTGGCATGAAACGGGAGTGAAGAAGGTTAGCATTCCAGCAGCATCTCACATGCTTGTTTCATAACCTGAAACGCCCCTTGCTTGAAAGGTCAGGGTGCATTACCATAGCAGAACTACTTTGGACAACTCCTTGTCTGCAATATTTAGCTTGGCAAGTTGAGAATTTACTAAGCTTGAAAGAACAGTTGACTCTCATAAAAAAAAAAAAAAAAAAAAAAAAAACCAAAAAAACCAGCATAGTCTCAGGAGAAGTCCAATGGTTGAGTAATCTTTAAGGTGAAGAATCTGAAAACCAGTCAGATATAACAGTCACATTGATTTAGTGGGAAAATGTGCAAAAATTTATTCCTCTGAGGATAATTTTCTGTTAGTACTCAAAAATTCTTTTTGCATTATTAGCTGTCCATTGGGGTAACATATTTTGGAGGAATCTTGGCCATAACAAGAAAGAATTAACAGCACTGATTTTCTTTGATATTTATACTGCAAGGGAGAATGAAGAAGGGTGAAGAAAAAAAAAGGACAAAAGGGGAAGGTTCTTGTCCTTTTCTTTGCATTTGTGTGAAGAGTTCTTCTGGATGAAATTTCAAATCTCAGTAAATACGACTGCACATTCCTGAAACACCTTTCAGATGAGTTAGGAGAAAAAACCTGCAACTTTCTAATAAAAACAAATGGAAGTGGAGGGAGATAAAGAAAGAGTACTTTTTTCAAGTTAATTGATATAAAATCAGCTATTTTGGTATTTCTATCAGAAGGGAATATTACAAATATCCTTGCTCTGGCTAAAAAATACTACTTTTGGGAGAAGTGGGCTTAATTTGGATATGTTCTCTTGGCTTTGGAATAGTTTATTCACTGCCCTGGAACAACTTTCTTTCCTTCCACAAAGGTCCAGTATCATTTTCTGCTGTTGACACTTTGCTTTACTCCCATCCCCTGCACCTTGACTGGAGATATTTGTAGCATGACGGTGAAAACATGTGATCTCAGTGGGTTTGCACTGTCACTCTGTATGCTGACCAGATGGAAGACAGACTTTAGGCCAAACACTTCACTGGATTTCCATGCATTGCAGCAAGAAGAGGCAGAGCTGCTAACACCTGAAGCGGTGTCATAAATAAGGCCCTCAGGATACACAAATAGCCAGAGGAGTATTCTGTCGTGCTTTATTTCAAAGTACACGATGTAAGTTGAATACCATCATATCTATACAGCACAGAGACTTGTTTCCACTCATCAAATTAGAAAAGGACATCAGCTGAAATGTCTAGAGGACATTGCACTAGCATTTCCCAGTCCTGACATGTGATATGACTTTAAAAATACCGGTTAACCATTAGGCCCGGTTTCCAAAACCAGTGTGAAGATTCTAGACTCCACAATTTTTCAGTAAAGCTTATTGTCTGCTGTCATACCATTTCAGTGGCCAAAATGAATAATGAGGCAGAAAATGTAAACCCAAAGAGTTTCTGTATTTTTCACTATGCAATACCTACACGGACGAAGAAATTCTTTTGAGTGGGAGCAGTTCCAGGCTCAAAGGATCGAACACTTGGATTATGTCAACCCCAGTTCATGTCCTTCTCATGTGGCATCATAACCGGCATGACAGGTAGGCATAATCACTGCCAGGATGCACAGGGCAAAAATCAGACCAAAACAGTGCAGCTCAGCAAACTTGCAACAGGACAGAAATATAAATCAGCAATACTATTGACTAATTAGTCTGGGAACAACCTGGGTGATGAACCATATGCCCTGAAGAACCATACTTGGTGCAAATCCCACACGTGTTGCATCACAGGCCACCTTCTTCTCATGGGATGCAGGATTTTTTCTAGTTATTTAATTGATGTCCAGGTGTCCGTGTCAGCAGACAGATTGTGTTCACACACATTAAAGAGGGCACTTCTGCATAAATGTGCTATTGAAAACACTCTGAGGCACCAAATGCAAAGTTTCTGAAGAGGATGGGTTTCTGCACAAGCCGCTAAGCCAGGGAGGAAGAAACTACATGTTCAGAACCTCCCTGCCTACTGCCACTCTGTCTGAGGAGATAACACTGGAAAATCTCCCTCATATCCATCTGGTCTTTAGGTCTCCCTTTCTCACCTTGAAAAAAACTAGTTGAGACTGGAGTTCAAGGAAATATTTCCAAAAATATTCACTGACTCCTAAGAACCAACATAAGTGAATCCAAGTCTTTGACTCATCTCATTTGGTGAGAGTTTCCACAGGACTGCCATACTGCAGTAAAGAGTCCCCCTCCCCACAGATACTGCTCAATTCCTTCTGGTAAACTGAAAAAGCTCCACTTTGAAAGCTCCACGTTCATCCCACAGTATCTTTGATGAGACAAGTTCTCTTGCTGTCCCCTCAAACAGTGAACTTGCCATTCCTCTGCTCACTGATGTACACCAGCCCTTCTCTGGACCTTGCTGCAGGCTGAGTCCACCTGTCCTGGAACACGACCTGGCAGCATGCACTGCTTTCTTGTCTCACCAGCTGCTTGTACTTTCCTCCACCAGGTATTTTCCTTCCTCTTAGAGGGACTTTGTGCAACCCTTCCTAACACAGAGGAATTGTCAGGAGGTGGCTATGTGGCTCCTTGATTGTGCTCCAGTGACTTCTGTCTCCCAACTGGATGCCAAGGGAGTTGAAGGAAGTAGAAGGTGTAGAAAGTTCAGCCTCTGCTAAAGCTTGGCTTTGCTGCAGTTACAGTATTTCACAGATACTTTATGCATAGTAGTTTGTGGCTGCAGTATAAACTATACACTATTTGCAAGCAGGTCTACCTAACTCACAGTAGTTAAGATGCCCTGGATATAACCCTGAATCTTCATGTCAACTTTTGTACCAATTTGCAGGGGCATCCCTACAAATTTTGTTGGTGCTAGTATCTTTTTTTATGCTACCTTTAAGGATCAAGTACTCTAGATTTTCACTCTGAGGATTGTAATTATGGGTTGCTAGCAAAGGGATTTCAGAGATATTTGGAGAGCATGAGGGGCAACGGGTAATAGTGTTATTAAATCAGTCCAGCATCTCCATAGCACGTTGGAAAAAAATGCACGTCCTGGATAATTTTTACAACGTAACTTTGCCTTGTGAATATTTTTGAGAAGACATTCTTCAAAAGAATAGAGAGTAAGAACAATTCAGATGTGACAAAAATGAGACAGCGTCCATGCTCTCACAGTCTTCAGGATTTTCAGTACTCTTTTGTTGGTGCTGTGAAGGCGAGCAAGCTTCAGCAGAACATAACCACAGAATGGGCTGTCAGCCCAGTCACCATCCCCTGAGGAAAATGTGGCAAGGCAAAATGATGTCACAGTCTTGGTGTGTTGGCGAAAATGCAGACTGAAGATTGCAGTGTTTGCTTGGTCTTTGTTTGAAATACAGAATGAAGCAAACAGAAAGCAGTAGGGGCCCGCTGGATATGGTTGCTCCCCAACAGTTGCTGCATTAGTTGCATTGCTGGGACAGCTAATGCAAAGTTACCTTTTTTGTCCCTTGGCCTTTACCAACGAAGTCAACTGTGATCCAGTGGCAGGTGCCCACATCGCGTGCACAGCCAACAAAATCAAGTGGCATCTCTGCAGGTGGAGGCTGTTTTCATAGAAGAAAGTCACTAAAGATGGATAACATGAAGAGGAGGAAATGAGTGTTGTGATTCCTGTCAGCTGAGAGTGCCCCAGGTAAGCCATATACTTCCCTATTTCACTGCCAGCAAGCAGACTGACTGTACATGCACTTTGTACCAGACGGAAAAACTCACCCCTTACCACACCTGATTATTTCTAGGTATAGACCCTGATGGCTTATCACCCAGTAACTGTTAGTTCACCATGACTTATTAACACGGAGACTTTGAACCCAGGAACATTCCCACAAAGTCTGATTAATAACCACATAACACACCTGCCCTTTTTAGAACCCTCAGGATCACATTCCTCTCCTGGAAAGTTATGATAGATTGGCACAAACAGTATACTGCTTGACCTTAGTCCAACACAAACAAAGACTTTTTCTCTCTATTGTAATCAGCCTCTACTTGTGTAAGAGCAAAAGCGGGCTGAAAGTCCTTAAGTGCCCAGAAACTCAACCCATCACAGTCTCCTTGAATGTCAGCATAGTAAGAAATACTTTGCACTAATTTTCTGTCCTATTTTTCTGGGCTATTGAGCTCTGACAAAATCCCCAGGAGTTTATACAGTTCATTATTATAAAGGAAAAGAATAGCACAGGTAGATTAAAGTCAGTGGAGCTGCAGAAAAAGTGTTAAAATTACAAATTGGTGCACTATTTATATATCTATACAGAAGGACACTTGAGTGTATTTTCAACTTCAGCATGTGACCAGTCCCAGGGACTACCACAGCCTTAATCTGTGCACGTGCCTACAAATTTTGGTGACCTCTCATGAATTATGATCTCAAGTACACATAAGAGAGCTGATTGCTGTGCTGTGCTGCAGTTGTCTCACTACTCTATAAGTCTACTCTGAACCAAGCTTCTATAAGACAATAATAATTTCCCATCATAATATGTCACCTTTTCCAACATGCATTAAGGAAGCAGAGCATTGCCTCTTTAAATGTAGGGGATACAAAACTATTTGATCCCTTCAATAAGACCAACTGAAGTGGAAGCTGAAGTCTATAAAGAGCAAGGTTTTTCTTGGTTTAAGATTCATGCATGAACAAATTCAATCCCATATCTAGTAAATATTTTGTGATAAATGTTATAAATAAAATCCTATTTATTCATAACCTCACACCCTTGACTATGAATCATTCATATTGCCAGCCATCAAGCATTAAATAAACACAAAGATTCTGTCTTGACTGCAAGTAAAATCTAGTGTTCAAACACAAGAGCTCATTAGGCATATATATTTACAGATTCAAACACCTGAATTGTAATATTTGCCAATTCAGTGCCATGAAACGCATCGGATGCCTCTGAGTCTGTGGGATGTTACCCCAAAAGCCAGTCTCCAAGTCTGAGACACTGCACTCAGGTATGTCCCACGGCTCAAGAGATTAGTCCCAGCCAAGGGGTAATCTGAATCAAATAGGGCTATTAGCACATAACTCACTCTTGCCCATCCTTAATTACAAAAGAAACATCTCCTTTGGACCAAGAGCACAAGTACAGAACTCTTCCGCTTGGTCCGGGAATGACAGCAGTTCCAATGCCAGAAGTCTGTTCTATCATTTGAGCAGAGCTCTGCTTCCCCATAATTTGTTAATTGAGCAAAAGATTCAGAGGATCCATTATTAAAGGCATCTCTGTGAAAGCAACTGAAGAGGATTATAATGTTGCAGGGAACAGGAAAAGTAAAAGGGAAATGGGAGAGAGGCCAAACAACGACAGTCATCTGCTCAGAGTTCTGCTTGTGGTATCTCTTCAAGGGAAGAAATACACTGTGAATAAAATGTCCCAGGCAGGTCCTGGTCCCCAGTCACCAACTTCCTGCCCATGCCAACAGGAGCTCACAGGCAAGCCAAACTGGGAGCTGGAGATTAACTGTGAAGCATGTTTCCAACACCACTGCCTCAAAGACCCCTTCCCAGCACCATGTAGTGATGGAGGAGGCCAAAACACTGTTGTCTGGCAACATCTCTGGTGATGTTGTGGTCTGTGGGAAGATTACAGTAACTCTTTCAAGTCAGAAAAACCCTGAAGTCTTTTAAAACATAAGAGGAGCAAAACTGGTCCAGTCAACTTCCTACCTGGGGAACACTGAGGGGGCTTAGAGCGTTTACTTTTAAATTTCTTCCCAAGAGCCCTGGGATAGCTGCAGGCTAAGACCCAGGATACTCTCTTTTCTTGGGAGAGGGTAAGAGCAGGGTGTTGTTCTGATTTGCTGTTGGGTTTTGGTTTTGGTTTGGTTTTGGGGTTTCTTTTGCAATCCTATGCCTGCTGCTTTTTGAGTGTGCTCTCTATGAGCTTGGGAACTAACTGTTCTTGGTGCAGGAATATGCCCAAATTCAGCCGCACTACAGACGTAAAGAAAAGCCTTTATCCACACTGCCTCACCACCCCTGCTCTTGGTGAGGAAGGAAAGAGAAAGCACAGTTTCTTCAACCCTTTCTCCAAACCAGTAGCAGCAAGACAGGAAAGATCTGAAGGCCAAAATTGCTTTAGAGGCACACACAAACATGCGCTCTCCTGACCACAGATATTTTGAAGAGAACGAGCTTTGTCTGAAGTCTAGGCAGCTCAGCCACTGATGTAAACACATGGATTCTGTCTGGATGTGAGCACTTGAGCTTCATTGTTATAGACTTGGACAGTTTGCTCAACTCGGATGCAGCGTGAAATGAGTGCCAAATTGTGCACGAACTCAGGTGGTCAAAAGCCCTCTGTGCTTGGCACATGACTTCCCATCTCCAGCACTGCCAACAGGGCTCTCAGCAGAGCACGTGCACGTGGCTTGGTGTGTATGCCAGATGGCAGGGACAGCGCCTTCATCAAAACCCGTCCTGGCAATAGCTGGCACTTTGCCAGAAGAGGCCAGGTGACATTCCACAGCACTGGAGCACTCGCAAGATTCTAGTCAACCTTTTGGGAAAGGACCAATAAATGACATTAAATTTATAAAAGAGTTTTACAGAGATTCACTTTCCTGACCTCACCAGCTGCATCTCCTAGAGAGTAGGGGCATTTTGTCTTGGTTTGCTGAAAATGAGGAATGCCATACCATAGAGCAACATAAATAAATCCACAGTTCTTCCATAGTGATGGTTTTGTGGACAAGTTCCAAGGAATAATTCAGAGAAGTATGCAAGAACTGCTTTCCATTAATCAGGCTTAAAATGGTTGTATAGAATATCTACCTCTGTAGAATTTTTCTTCCTCAGCTCAGAACAGTTTAACATTTTGTTGTTCAAAGGGTGATATAAGAGATAATGAACAGAAGGGAACCCTTCCTACTGAGTTCATTGGTTTGCAATCCAGTTACCATGATAAGCTAGAATTAGGGAACTCCTGTTTTCTTTCTTCCACAATTGAATTACAATTTTCTTCTATGATATACAATGCCTGGGACAAGGCACAGAACTGTGGAATTACCATAGATGTGCTGAGGTTTATGAAAACTTTGATTTTATCAGTTTGACGTACTGGTTATTCTACTATTGCCTTGTACTAGGCTCTGTATAAAGCCATAGCAAAAGATCTGTCTGGATGTAAATCTCACAAGTCAATGAATGTGTTTCTGTTTCAGCTTTGCTTGGTAGTAGATAGACTACAGAAAATTAAATATATATTATGCTTCAGCAGAGGATTTACCCACTGTTGTGAATAACAGCAAAAAGCAGAGGGTAGATCAGTAGATAGGCCAGAAGAGAAAATCCCTGGTCACTTAGGTACCACTTGTGGTTCATCTAAAAGGACTGCTACTGCTGAGGAATTCTCATCAGAAAATGTCTATTTATTCAAATTAAATGTGTTACAAAAGATATGGTGCTGATTCAATTTTCTCTATACTTAAAAAAAAATTTTGGAAGGTTTCAATCAGCACTTTGCCAGAGCAGTTTTTAGTGCCTAATTCAGAAATGACATTTTGGTTGGAAATATGAGTTCATTGAAATTAATAACCAAACATTACTTGAAAATGAACTACTATTTATTTTCAAATTGGCCTGATCTTTCTATCTACCCTTCTTACTACTCTCTGACATTTGGTTCAGGATATTTTCCAAAATACAGGCTTTTCAAAGGAAGATGCAGACAACCAGATTTTACTTTAATCAAAGAAGAAAAAAACACATTTCATATCAGTTCTGATTATTCAATTGCATGGCAAATAAAAAAGAAAGTTTATTTGATTTTTTTTTTTGCTGGTTTTACAAGTTGAGTCACCCAGCCAGTCAGAAAACAGTTCAGAAAGCAGATGTTTCCATTTTCTGCTGAAGCTTGGAGACATTCAATTGAAATTCCACAGAACAGCCAAGCTGTTAATATCACACTTGCTATCACACTGGAAAAATGTGAATTAGAATTACACATATATCAATTCATTAGATGGCTGGAAAGAAGACAAACACACAATAGCTACGCACTGGAGTCTAAATGCAATTGTCACTAATCACAGTGAGGAAGAGAGATTGGGAACTTTGCAGCTGCTGAGACAAAAGGAATAATGTACTTCTCAGGCCAAAAGAAAGGTGCTCAACATGCCTTTATCAAAAGTCTTTGTGACATAAAAGCTTCATCACTATACTTGTCTCATTGAGAGCAAATGTAAAAAGATATACCTGGTTTCAGTCTTTGCAGAGAAGCTGAGCATTTTTCTATCACACCAGTCACCGTAGAGTGGAAGAGGAGACTCAGCCAGTAAAAAAAGTTTATGCTTTATGCTCTGTGTCTGAAAAGTCCTGTCTAACTATTGTTCACTTTTATTCTTCATAGGCAGGTATTACACCTGCTTTCTACTGCTCAGAACATGAAACACATTTTCTTGAAAAGTAAAGCAATAATCTTGAAAAGTAAAGAAATAAAAGAGACACTGAGCAAAAGTATGATTGAACATATCAGACCTGGTATACAACAATACACAGGTCATAAAAGATTTACTAAATATTTGCCTTGTGTGCTGGATGTAGGAGCTAGATGTCAGCTGGTTTAAAATCTGTTTGTTTTCATTTACTTGATTCCTTTCACTTACTCTGATGTTAATTTCAAGCAAAAGAGAAAGCTGCTAATGCCATGGAATGATCACCTTTTTTTTTATGTAGAGGCAGGAGAAAGTGATTTCAGGTAGTTTTCTTCTTATTTTTCTTCTTTTTTTTAAGCTTCAATAATATTGATGACCCTCAACTTTTCTCATCTTCCTAAACAC
This sequence comes from Machaerirhynchus nigripectus, assembly GCA_013397975.1. Taxonomy (NCBI): domain Eukaryota; kingdom Metazoa; phylum Chordata; class Aves; order Passeriformes; family Dicruridae; genus Machaerirhynchus; species Machaerirhynchus nigripectus. The sequence goes on along the minus strand of VZRQ01002919.1, from coordinate 1,156,137 downwards.
TGGTGAAGTGGTGGCAATCCATATCACTTCAGAGGCACTGAGAAAAGCTCTGGACTAAAAATGATTAGTGCACTAATTGCATAAAAGGAGAAGCAACAGACAGTCTTGCAGTGCCCTGTCTGTGGTGTTTGGCAGATGCTCTTCATCATCAGGGAGCAGACTCCCTGGGACCTGGCCTGTCAGTTGGCCTCAAGTCACCATTTCTGCAGTCAAGCACATCCTATACCCCATCCCACAAACTGATCAAGTTTAAAGTAATTTCAACAACCACAGTACTTCCTTTTGGAGTAGCTCTCCAGAAACTGCACTGCTTGCAGATGTACTTTATCACTCCTACAGTCCTCAGGAGAGCCATGTCTACAGGGTTTCATGGATGATTTGACCTAAAGCTAAGTAATTTTGTTTGTAGGTTTAGTGTTCAGCCACAGCCCCACTAAGGACGCTGGGACAGATAAAATCATCCAGCACCCATCCACAGAAAGAGCTTCGTTTTGGTTTTGGACACCACAACTTCAGTCCAGCTTCATAGGCAACCACAGCTTCATAGGCAAGTCTGGAAATGGCTGCTGAACCACCCGATGTACAAGCACAGCAACCATCCCACCACTGTGCAACAATCTCACAGACATTAGCTACAGAGCAGTTTTCTGATTCTTTCTGCAGGCACACAGGTGGCAGAAGATCCTCCAGTCTAGTGGTGAAAATACCTTCTCAAATGAGATCCCATCTGCTCAGACCTGCTATGGAGTCCAGCCAAAGTCTTTAAGTTCCAGGACCAGCTCTGCTTGCATAATCTGGCAGAAACCAGATTTACTGATAGGCATTTGCACATTTTATACCTTCTACAGAGGTGAAGCAGGCAATTGGAATGCCAGAGGATGGTTAGGACAGCATCTTAAAAAGCACAAAAGGTGACAAAAAATAATTGTATGTGGCAGAATTTATCACCTCTCCAGGGAAAAGCTTATGCCCTCTTGATACAAACTATCTTCTGACATTGCACCTTACCTTCATGTCAAGTTTTATAAAATGTTAGCCAGTGGACCATTGATTATTTAAAAGCACTGAATTAGATGATACATGCCTGAACTTTTTCTGTTTAACACCTTCCCCTATTTTTGGAAGCTTTTCTTGCTCGTATACACATCATATCCAATTTATCATGGGGTCCACAGGTGCAAAGTCAGCAATGGATTTCACTTTGTGGATCTTTTTATTTTTTGGAGAATTCACTTTCAATTAGTTAAAGAAATCGAGAAGTGTTGAATCATTTGTCATATATCTCCAGAGTGCACCAACTTGTTCTGCTCAACATACAGATAATGAGGAAAAATATATTGAGACAACAAATTTAAATCACTTAAAACAGAGGAAAAATAACAAGTATATGTAGAAGCTTACAGTTCATCTTTTAGCATTCTCCCATTTTTTTTCTTCACTGGCTACTTCTAAAATGGATGAATGGGAGAAAATCCCTAAATAGCTAAGCAGCAGTCAAAGAGTTTTAAGCATTTTAGTGAATTTTAAACTAAGATTCAAGGGGCTGTCTCTGAGCCTGACACTCAGTTATCTTGCATGTTAGTAATTCAACAGACTGCTTAAGAAACTGGCATCCACCAATAAAGCCCTGTGCTTTGCAGAGCTACATATAAGTCACAACTCCTATTTGTAATGCTTTATGCATTCACCCATTAATCTGGTTGCCCAAAGACTACGATTGTTTTAAAATGTTCTAAGTCCCATCCCTAGTTACTGACTTGCTTTATATAACCTAAATGATGCTCAGGTAACCTGCATTTGCTTGATGCAATCTGTGTGCTCCCAGGAGCCTTATGCTGCATGGACCCCCAAGGACCTCCTGCAAATCCCCAGCTGAGTGTCTTGTGCTCAGTTTGACTGAGCCTTACAGTGCACCCCTTTGCAATGTGTTCTCATCCAGCTGATGCCCTTTTCTTGCAGCAGAAAAGAATGGTCCTTTGCAACATGAGTAAATTTAGAGTATTCCTTGAGTTCACATGGAACTAAATTTATTGCCTGTTGCTGTAAGTTTTTTGTATTGAAGTTGTTTGCTTTAGCAATTGCAATTCTTTGATTTTTCTTAGTTTAATATGGAGTTAAAGGGCATGAACTTGAAAGTAGGAATAAGTGTGCATTTGACATGCTGCTTGCTGCTTTTACTTCTTATTTCTACATGTAACAGACAAACTGCTTCTTTTTGCAAATTCTTTTGCTCATAATTGGCCATTGCATGTAAGTTTAAATGTGCAAATACTGTTAATTGAGAAGCTGGCTTGGAAAATAGCATCTTTTTAATAGTTCCCTTTGAATCCATTGCATAGTTATTGCATCCAATTCATCTTATACTAAGAAATCTTTTTGTTGTTATTGTTGTTATTGTTGTTATTGCTGTTATTGTTGTTGTTATTGTTGTTGATATGAAGATGTAAAAGTAGAAAGCTTCTAATTCTGAAATATATGACCCAGTCTTCATGAGTCCTGTTTTTTTTTCAGTATTTAGTTCACCATAAGTAAAGCACTTATAAATTTGTCTCTGACTGAGCTGTTTTAAAGACCTTGGGGGCATGCAGAGATACTTGATCTATACTTTCAGCCAGTGAGATAGCAGATACATGCTAATGTTCTTATCAAATATCAGTCTTGAATCCCATTATAGTCACTTTTGTTTAGAATTCAATGCCAAAAGGACTGCTTATGGGGGTATTAGAGTTCGATATGTTTGCCTGTCTTCCACTGAAAAATTGCTTTGCACCAAAAGTGGAAAGTTCTTCAAAATGAAGGCAAGTACTGAACTCATTTCCCACTCTGTTATTTGGCTTATTGCAACCTTGTATAATTTTCATTAAAATCTGGCAACTAAAAATCAAATTAACTCTTCTTTATTAATGTAACCAACATTAAATGGGAATGGAATCAAAAGATACTTTACTTATTTTGCTCTATTCACTACCTCTTGCTCACTATCTACTATCCACTGAGAGTTTGCAAGGATGTTTTACCACCTCCGTCAAGATATAAAAACTTCTCCCAGTTTCCCCCTGAGCTGAGTCACTTTTGACCTGGTTACCTTCATTTTATTTCCAATACAGTAGATGCTAATGCATCTAATTCTGTACTCTTTCAGACTTGGTGAGATCACTTTGAATGAACAGGATTAGTAATGCTATCACTAAAATAAAAATACTTGTTTCCAACTCGTCCTAAATAAAAATATCTTGTATTACACTGAAAGCATTTATTTTTCATTTTAAACTATCATACTGGTAATTTACACCTTTTAAATGTTATATCTCAAGCTTTAAATAGGCAAGTAATTTTCTACTTTCTGTTTTCCACCAATAGATGGCAGGTGAAGCTCTAGAAAATTATTCACTTGATACAGCAGCAGATAACCTATAGTTTGAAAGTACATAGCCAGCTGTAAATTATTGCTCTCTGATACCTCTTTAGATGTGATCACAACTTAGTCCTGGCCCATCCACTTTGTATTACAAACCTTAGTCTAAGTTTAGGAATAGCTCCATGTCGTATGTAAAACTTTTCATTCTTATTTCTTATGTCCTACTCCATTAGGTCAAACTGAAGTTTGTGCACACAAGCTTTCTCTCTTGTTTAAGGAGGTACTGTCAGAGCAGTGTGGCAGCTGTTACATTCATTCAGGGTCTTAAGACTGAGCTTTCTGTAACTAAACAAGAAAGCTCTGCATTCATACACGTCAGAAGTGACACTGATTATAAGCTGCAACAGAACAGCTTAAAGCTCAGGTTTTAAATTCCAGTTCCATAAAAGCTAGAAACACGAGGAGAAAGTGCAGGAGGAGAGAGAGGCTGGTGGCAGAAAGAGCCTACTACACTGACAAAACTTACTCTAATATACCTCATTAAGGATGTTCCTAATGTGATAATATAATTCTTCATATATGATGCCGCAATTTTTAAAATCCATTTGCTTTTTCTGAAACACAAAAGCGGGAGGGATTGAATCTTGTTTACATACAAGCTAAAAGCATACGGTGCTAAAAGTCACAATAGAGTGGTAAAAAAAAGAAATATTTTCTTCTGCTCATGATATAATGACTTTAAGGACAACAAGTAATATGTTGTACCCAATTAATTGTAGGATCTAATTGAAAAATTAATAGAAGTGTGCATAAACCACAGGGTTTGAGGACTGCAGAGCACAAAAGGATACCTTTCCCTCTAGGCAATCCGCATTAGTAAATGTACATTATTTCTCTTGCAAAATGATTTCCTGAAATCAGTCTGCCTCATAATTGCCCTGCTGTTACTGGCAGTCTAAGTATTGATGACTAAGTGACCATTAGAGCTCAGCTGGTTCTGGTATAAATCACAGTATCTCCTCCAGGCTGACCGAGTAGACAAATTTGATTGCTATCATCCCTGCATGGCAGCCTTGATGATTTCTATTAATTCACTCCAATCAGTAATCCTTATATTTTTATAAGTTAATTTGGTTTTCTGAGCTCCACTTCTAAGTGTAATTCTCAGCATGTATTCCACTGTATTTGGTATCTTCCACTGTTTTGCTGGCAACAGCAGCAAAACATGGATAAAACCCAAGGTCATCAGGAAGCATCAATGGTTAGACACTGAACAACGAAGATCATGCAGCTCAGTCAGTGACTATTAATCACTCTCTACCAGTAATGTTATGGAAAAGAAGGGAGGATATCTAAAGCTGCTTCAAATTAACAGCTCTCCAGTGAACTGGGGAAGTTTGGCAGCATATATCATGACCAAAATAAAATACAAAACCTAATTTTGGATGACCAATTCAAGTGCCTTAGTCTTTCTAGTCCAAACAACAAAGACAAGACAGCTATTTGAATAACCCTCTGCAGGAAACCCTAGACTACACAGGAGCCTGAACTTCCATCTCTATTACCTCAGGCAAATACCCCAAATAAGACAACACGAATGGCCCCTTCAGATACTGTACCTGTCACTGAATGTGAAACAAATGGGTGCAATTAACAAACAAATTCCCAAGGGCCAGGTCACAGCATGCAAAACCAGCACATGACCACAGACCTGACAGTAACACGATGCTAAGCTGCACATGACCTTGACCCTCAAATAACAGACAGCACATTCTATCACAACAGAGCTATTAAATAATCAGACTGTCTCAAAGCTACGCATTTGCCCTTAGCTTGCCTTTGCTTGGAGCCTCTCTCCCTGAAGAGTAAACTTTTCATTCAAACCTCAACTGAGAGCAGCCTGTAGTCAGTGAAACTGCAGAGAAAGGTCTGTAAACAATACCTGCTCTGTAGAGAACAAGCTGACCTTTATAGATGTTAAACAAAACAAAATGGGTTGATTGATGCTGGGCAGTACCTGCTCTCCAAAATATTAAAACCAAGAAAGTCAGTGGAAGGTTAGTTTATGAACATACAGTGTGATAAATTATGCCAGTGGGTGGTGGGGTAGGGAAGGGGAAAGCGTGATTTGGTAAAATATTTAGGGCAAAAAGCCTGTACCCTCATCTGGAAAAGGAAAAAGCGTGTAATGTTGACTTCTGTTAAATGGAACCCCCCCCTACCCAAACCTATGGTATCTAGAGCAGCCAGTTGCTGAAGTCTCCATGACTCATTTTTTAAAATTCTGATTAACACAGTAAGATATGGTATCTTTTTTAGAATAAGAAATCTATTTGTGAACTCCAACAGATAACTACAATTTAGCCACAAATGTGTTACTAATATAGGGAAGGACAATCTAACCTAGATAGAAGCATGGGATCACCTATGTTGGAAAAGGCCCTTCAGATCATCAAGTCCAACCCTAACCCAGCACTGCCAAGCCCACCCTTAAACCATATCCCTCAGTGCAACATCCACAAGTCTTTTAAATACCTCCAGGGCTGTCGACTCAACCACTTCCCTGGGCAGCCTGTGCCAATGCTTTATAACCCTTTCAGTGAACAAATCATTACTAATATGCAATTTAAGGAGTAATTTGAGGCCGTTTCTTCTTGTCCTGTCACGTCTGACTTGGGAAGAGACCGATACCTACCTCGCTACAACCTCCTTTCCGGTAGTTTCAGTTTCAGTCTGCCTGTGTCTTGTCAAGACCCACAGCTCTCACCCAGTGGTAATAGGACACAAGCAGTTATTTACAGACAACTACAATACTGTCTCTGAATGCAAAAGGCACAACCCCACAGCACCTTTCCCATACTGTAAACTAGGACCTAACCATGTAGTGAAAGCAATGCCCAGGACAGAATGACCTTACTACAAAAACATTTATGCCCAAAATGTAGTGCTGTCCTTGTTATGCTTTTTATATACTTTATTTATGGTTTCTAGAAGACAGCAAAATACCTTTGGACAGCAGAGGAGCTATCTGGCATTAGAGTTATTTGCAAAGCAGGATGACTTGGAGGAAGTTAAGGATCATATTATGATTATGCAAGAAATCTGCTGAGAATCTGAGATGAAAGCATTGAGATCACTGAAGTCAAGAGGCATTTTGACTTCAGTGGGACCAGCATCTCTCCCTGGCTTTTAAGCAAAAATAGAAATCATGTACCTCTAAAAAAAGAAGTTAATAACCAACACATTATAGACAATTCCGTCTAAAGTGAGGAAGAGCACTCTGCTAATGAAACACAAAAGTGCAGGTACATGTCTTTGGACTGGCTATTAGGTAAGGTCTGAAAAAAATTGCGGGGAAAAGAAATGACTTTTCAGACAACTCCCAAAAGCAAACCTATGATCACATTAGGAATCTGTGTTAAAGGGACAAAGAAACTTGTGAAACCAGTGCAGCAATGCATAAAGATAGGAGAGAGAAATTAGAAGTTATCCAACAATAAACACATTCAGAAGATCAGCCATAACACTTGTTGACGTGGACTGATTTTCAGAGATTCTGAGCTGAGTTTGATGGAGGCTCAGGATCACTGAATGTCAAGAAAACTTACTTTATTCCTGTGCACTTTCTAACACACTGCATAGCATCCCATTCGTTCTGGCTGCAGACAAATTATTGAAAACTTTTACATTTTCCTGGTTACAAACTAAAACTATTTACCATTGGTGTGGCCTCTGTGAAATCCATCAGGAGGTCACCTGGCTCCAAAGCGAATGTACTTCCAGCATCTGTGGAACTCTAAAGGCAAAAAAGAAACCCAGCATTGGAAAAAAGAACCATTTATTTTCTGTAATTTTGTTGGTTATTTTTGTTGGGTTTTTTCAATTTCTTAAAGCACAGATTTCCAAATGGATTTAAAATTTCACACCACATTTTTTAGATATGGCTTCTCAGGAAAGATCGACAACAAAATTATCCACCTTTAAAATCAAAGTGATTAATCCTGATCCACTTCCCCCTAATGCTGATGAAAAACTTAGGGATTTTAGTTGGGTCTTGGAGCAGTCTCTAAATACTTCTTTACACTACAAGTTAAACATATCACTACAACTCTGCATTAAAAACTACTCTTAAATGTAGAATTACTCCATCTAAGGAAAACCTGCTACTCACTGCTCCCTCCTACCCTTCCTGAACCCTCTCCCAAGTGACGTAAGTTCCTCTCTTTGTGTGTTACCTTGCCCCCGGGCGAAACCTGTGTTTGTCCTTCTGATGTTTGTGGTGTACATGTTTTCTGTGACCCAGGAGATGCTGAAGACACTGGTGTTGATGCTGCTGCTGCTGCTGCCAGTGCTGGAGGAAGGTCATCTTCATCACTGCCGTTGATAAAAACAGACAGATTTTCTCATTAGAAAATGCCGCCGGACTTTTGACTGCACTTGTGTCAGAGCAGGCACTGGTAACCTGTATGTCTGCTGTAGTGCTTTGAAGTGAAGCTCCATTTACTCTTCCTTCTGCAATGCAGCTATCTTTTCAAGTAAATTAGATTTTTTTTCAAGCTTTAAAAATTCCTTAAAAATGGATTGGCTAGGTATCTCTCATCTGCAAATGGAAATCTTACGGTTATTAGGTGCGAGTAGCATTTCTATGGATTATGTATATATGCATAAATGAACTGACTAGATATTACTCCACTTTAATATTTATTCTTTTCTGTGGAGGCTGGCAGCATTGATAAGAACAGATATGGTCAAATCCATCCATGGATCTGACTGCTTCATTGGCTTCAGACAACAGTAGATTTGACACCCATTATGGAGCTAGTCGGTGCTGCTATTTTCGAACTGTTCTCAAGGAATTTGATTGACTCCAAAAAGGATGTCTTTAGAAACATTATTGTGATGGTATCTTTTTCCTGTCCCATTTATTCCATTTACAGAGAAAACATTTTATAAGATGAGGTTGCACGCTTCCCCTGGGCTTTAGGCCATCAAGCTGAACTCTTTCCATCTCACCTACAGTCACTGCTAAATGAGAGCCAGTAAAGAATTTTATACCTTCATTTACTTTTGCAGAGCCCCACTGACTACAAATCACTGGGATCAGTCAGCCCTGAGTCAGGATGTTTCCAATTGTTAATTGCAATTGGATGGAGGTAAACAGAGTCATAATTTGGCCTACGGAAGCCTTATTACTGGGAAAGACGTGTGAAAAGGAAAGACTACAGATTGACAGTTTAATGCACAGTGAAAAATAATGAGAAAAATTACTTCTGCTCATAAAACAGCACCAATTTTAACTACCAATTAGGTACTCACAGTGCACAGAAGCCTGCCATGCCAGCTTGACAGATACTTCCAGAACAGAACTGTACTTGATTTAGTGCCACTTGAAGGCAGCATGCCTGGGCAACACAAAAAACTTCAAAACTATATGACATACAGGTTACACAACTTTATGGTAGGTTGCCTAGCAATGTTTTTTAATTATGATATAAAGTTTTGGTGATTAATATTATCTTTTTCAAACTTCATTTTCTATTTCTTCTTGGTAAGGATAGAATCCAGCACCACAGCATGCTCAGTACACAGGTTTTATGCTGGAAAGAAAATGTGAAATCTTTCAGACCTGTTGAATAGGCATTTTATTAATGTAACAAGCCCAGAGCTGGGCTGTTGACCTAGTTAATCTCTCTTTCAGAAACATGTAGCTGACAATTTCCCAGTCCTTGATCCCTACTCTCAGCAGGAATACATTGGCACCCTCCCCATTCTTGCTGGATAAAGCTGCTCTGGTGTATACAAGGAAGTGGAAATATAAGGGTTAGGGTCGATTTATCAACCATCAACTATCAGCACACTAGCTGTAAAACTGAGAATTGGCCTTCACTGTATTACTTTCACAATAATCCTTTGCTATTTCTTCACATTTCCCATATTTGCATTCTAGATACAAGATAATTTAAATTAAATAGAATTTGGGTTTACAAAACAAAAAAAATTGCAGCCCAAATTTTTAACTAGGGACTCTTCAGCCCTACACATGGCCGCAGCATAGGTGACACCTGTGGTTAGATGTGTTTATCTGCTGTTCCTCGCACCTAATACAGGACAACTGAAAATCCACATGGGAGCAAGACATGTTCAAAACTGTTCCTCAAAAACCTCATGAATCAAAAAGTGATTGTGTGTTTCCATATGCCAGTCTTGACCTCTTGGACAAATATCAGTTTGGCTAATAGCTCAATTTCCTCCTAGCTTCAATTTGACTCATTCTTCTGTTTCTTCTCCTAAATAATTTTTCAGTTTTGGTAATGCAGATTGTTAAAAAGACAGTGTTCTTAACAGTGAAACAGAAAATAACTACATATTGATATTTATTAGAATCCTTTTGAAGAGACAGAAAAGTTTTCCTAATGTTGATATATATTTACTGACCTTAGAATGTTGAACTCCTGGAGGGACTAGGAGTTCCCATTCCACACAAAAAGCATACATTTTTCTTTTTTCAGTATGGCATTGGTATTCTTGTACTAATAAGTTTATGCTGACATTATCCCTTTTCCCCCAAAAAATTCTGGTGGCTTTGTCTGTCTTTTCATGGGAGGACAAATCGACACTGACTTTCACTTCTGCTCAGTACCTCACATCTCTAGAGACTTTCAAGTGGAATGAATTACGTGTAAATGGGATGCCAAAGCCCTATAGGCACAGATCACTCTTTCCAGGACTAGGAGAATTAACTTTGCTGTCTGTAGCTGTAGCAGGCTCAGCAATTTCTTCATGTGACAAATCACAGAGAGGGCGGGTGTGCTTTCTGAGAGGGAATGGCTCACAGCACAGCTTGATGCCCCAACAGCTAAAGACTGTTTTCCTCATTTCACAAATGGGGTTGTAATGAAGCCGACAGAGCAGCTTGCTCCAGCTCACACCAGGTCTTTGACATTTCATGTGGTAAAGAGGTTTTTAATTCCTAACCCATAAGCTCGGGAAAAGGTGGATGGCCTGCAATTCAAAGGGTTAGCAACTGCATAGGAAAGGCAAATTCATTTTGTATTAAAAGCGTGAAGATTCTCAGTGATGAAAGGAATGGTATTGGTATAAGATCATTATCATGTAATTGCACTCATGCCTTTCAGAAGGCATAGCTAGAGCAATAATTAGCATCCCCTTTCATTTTCAGCTGTAGTAGGCAAAACCACAAAGATAGTGCCGTATGTTACTCACAAACTGTACTGCCTCGTTAACTTCCTCACACGAGGAGCTTTAACCTCCTGCTTTTCTGTAGGGACAGTTGTTGGTGTAGTTTCAGGTCTCACTGGAGCTGGACTTCTAAAAATAGCAAGAAAAACATATGTCATACAGGCTCTATTTAAACTACTTCAGGCATATCAACAAAATTCTAACTCATCAACACTTATTTATCTTACAAAGTGGCAAGTGCCTATTGAAGTTCATCCTTTTGTTCCATTTATAGTTCTCAGGCCAGTGTTCCTGCACAGAAAAGGATGTGTGAACTCACTCTTCTGTGCTGGGCATGCCATTTAAAGAAGCAGCCACTGGTTACAAACACAGAGCCTATGTGAAAGACCATGTGGAAATGTCACTGTTTCCAAAATACCACGTTTTAATAACAGACCAGCAGTTCAGTCACCTCAGAAATATTTTTATAAAACATATGTTTAACAAAAACTATTTTATGAATTGTGAAACCTGTTCTGCTTAAAATGGTTTTTACCTGAAATTAAACATTTTCCTTCCACATTTCAAAGAGTAGCTCAAGGGAAGTGATCTAATGGATTTGATCCAAGAAAAATTATCAAATCTTTTCCTACTAGCTAGAAAAAAGCAAAACTCAGACATGTTTCAGAAGCTCATTAATGTGAAATACATCTGCAGAGCCCCATCAAAGGACAGATATGGCAGTGAGGAGGTCCATATGAAAGAATCTTCTCCTTAACCATTTATCAGTAAAATTAACTCAGGCTTCAATACAAAAATCATATTTACTAAATACAAGATCCTCGTAACCTTGGGAGGAAACCATTTCAACCATGAGCTTGAGGGGCATGAAGACGCACAAAACACCTTAAATACTGCTTTTATTTGAAGCAACAGGTTATGATTAAATACACTATATGTGTACTATAAACACAATAAATATGCCAAACATTAAAAGAGTAATTTGAAAGTCCTGATTAACAATTTGTGAAATGGTATTCTGCCATCTAATCTGAAGTCAGATTCTAAATTAGTAACTTGAGCAGCCCTACTGATTGCTGGTGGGACTGCTCATGCACTGAGGTACATTCCACAAATAGCAAAAGTTTTTCAAGTCCACTTGCATTGTATTAGCTTTCTAAAGCCTTAATAAGACACGCATGTTTAATCTTCACAGTTGCGGATCCCTCTGATGCCCCTGTGTGTTTTAAGCTTCATTAACTCTCTTTGATAACTTCTGAACCTGCTGTCCAGCTACAACACAACCTACTGAGATGGCACAGCCTTCAGGTTATGTATTCAGTTTTCCTAAATGTTTTTTAGTCTTTGGAGAGGTCACAGAGCATAAGATGGAACAATGGAAAGTATTAAAGTACATAGGGCATAAATAAATCATAAACCCAACTACTAGTACCACTTCTCATGAAACAACTTTTGTCAATTATTTTTCTGCTATTTGTTCCCATTAATTTCAAGCAGTTAGTAAAGATGGCAGTAAGATTCGTATCTTTCCTTTTCCCCAGTTCAAACTTCAGGGTCAGTCATTTATATCACAGATTTCTCAATGACATTAATGCAGAACAATCCAGCCAGATCTGAAGACCTTTTGCTGAGTTTGTTAGGCTATTAGGCTGGCAAATAAGGGGAAGATAAGCAAAGAGAAAGCAAAAGCCCAAGTCGTCTCTTTTAGTCTTGAATTCAGTATCTCTGACCTGGACATCTGTGAATCAACATCATTATGGAAGCTCCCAAGGTCATTTTCATCAAGTCAGACTTCAGATTGGAAGACAACTGTAGCTCTTCTTTTGCTGAAGCAAAGGTAGCTTTTGACTACTGAAGAAAATGACTAGTTCAATTTACCCAAAATGATTTCCAACTGAAGTCTGAAATAAGCAGGATAAATATGTTGAGATACATTAAACAACTGATAGTCAAATTCTGAAGGGGTGTGAATTAATGTAATTATTATGTCATTATTTTCAGTTCAAGTATATTAGCTGACATTCTTGCTCTATATGAGTGGTCCTCACAACTTTCCAATAATTTTTCAAGAGGGTTCCTTACAAATTTTAAACCTTTGCATCAACTCAGTGAGAGCAGAAACAAAAACAGTGGTATAAACTACATGAGTTGAATACTATTTCCTCAAAGTGATAGCAAGCAATGCACTAATGCTGTGAAGGAGTTCAAGAAACAACAGAGTGTAAAACAGGAAAGCTGGTAACAAATCTGTTTCCAGTTCATGGGTACTTCAAATTTCTCAAGACAACATTATAATTTGTGGTGAAAGTAAGCCAGATACTTTCACACAAAGGAAGATTTGCAGTGATAATTTCAGTTCTTTTATTATGTTTCATTTTATAAAGCCTATGTATCACCTTTGGAATATCATGGTTTGTAATTTAAAGAAAAAAAAAGGGGAGGAATTGGGGGGTTTGCAGCAGTTATTTCAGTTGCCACAATCAAATTTTGTTTGAAAAAATGTAGTGCAATTTTGTAACTAAAGCATTTTACAATGATTTCAAAGCAAATTATGAAACTCACACATATGAAAAATTTTAAAATTCTAAGTCTCACGTAGTGCTGGAAAAATGCTTAACATGAAAAAATTCACTCAACTGTAAATAAAATGTTTGAGATAGAAACAGCACCTACTCTCTAATCCAATAAAAAGATGAAAACCTTATTGTTTTCCTTTGACTGCTGCAGATTTTCAAGTGGGGAAAAAAAAGTCAAATAAACATTAGACACACCTACTCCTTTTTTTGTCATTGTAACTGCTCAGATAAACTTTACTTCTGTTTTGTATCACACCAGTAAAGTATTCCACTCACTTACATTGCAAAATCCATTTAAAATACCATTTTAAAAATAAAATCTTCTTTCCCATTATGATAAAATTTTGCCATAATTTTTGTTAGAGGCTGGAGGCAGCGACTACATTTTCCCTGATATTTATCAGGCCTCTGGGGGAGACACAAGCACTATTTATTGCACAATTTGAGAATCTAGGGGTTAGGTAGGATGTAAATTGAAGTTACCTCTGAATGAAAAGGAGCTGTGGCAATGCCTCTACCCAAAGAGGTCATTAGCACGAGATGAAATGTTAGACTAGTCCTACCAACTGCAGAGCTGGATTTTTGCCCTCATTAAAACCTTGCTAGGTTGCCTCTTTCCACACCAGACTGAAAATTCCATGACAGCTCCTGTTTCATCTCCAAACACTCTTTCTCAGTCTGAACTTGCTCAAAACTGTTGCTATTCTCTCATCAGCAACTAGATGCAAGAAGTGCTCAGCTTGATCAACCCAGAGCCTGATCTGTTTTAAAAATGGCAGGCTTTTAATATCACAGAAACTCTTAAAAAAATCTCATTGATATTCCAGAAAAAGAAGCAGAATAACTTCTGTTATTATCCTTTGATTACTACAGCCAGAATTCTTATATGGAAAGATATGATTTTTGAAGAGAAGCCCTGTAATTATTTCAATTATTTAAATAGAGTGATTATGTGCAGATATCACCATTTCAAGTTTTTAGTCCTATATAAATTACACAGCTTTATAAACTACTGTAGTTCTGTACCAACTATATAGCTTGAGAAACATCCAAAGTGTTAAAGGATCAGTGGGATTCAGAATTAAAAAGAAAAAGAAAATATACAATGTATTACAGTTCCTTTAGACGGCTCTTTTTCAACGTCATTAATTCATAAGAAACCTTTTTCCTGTAACAGTACCCAACCACTACTGCATACAAATCAGGGTACTGAACCAAGACAGAGTTACTTAATGACCTGGCACCTTATATAAAAATCTGTCACTTCCTGGTGAGAATGACAATAACAACCACGAATGTCAGCAGGCAGTGGCAGGTCATCAGAAACTGCCTGTGCACCGGGAGCCCCGGCACACTCCTGAGCCACAGCCAGCACACTCTCCTGAACTAGCTTCAGCCTGTTTCACAAGCCTGAACAGCACACAAGCATGACCTAGAGAGAGATCCCCCCCAAACCCACAGAGTCTGTTTTGTTCTCAGAGTAGCAGCCAAGAAGGCGACTGAAACTAAACAGCTCACAAAAAAATTACACTGTTGAACATTTCAAGTGACCTCAGATGAACACTGATTTAGCTTGAATCTTCCTTGGGGACAGAGTGCACATGCTCATGCTGAGAGACTCCGGGTGTCCCACCCCACCTTGGCTCAGTTTTCAGGGCTGAGGCAGCACTGCTCCTGCACCATCCCTCTGTGTACCAAGGCTTCCACAGACTGACACGTCTTCCTTGTCCCCTGCTTAGGTGGCTCTGGGCACACCTCCATACTTGTTTGAAACGTGGCAAGTGGGCCATGTGGGAGCAATTGAGTGTCCACCTAATAAACTGAATGGCATGAAATAACTTCTCTTACCCTGGAGGATTCAGTTCAGCATTTTAAAACCACCAAAGTCTGCTGGGGGAACACACTTCCTGCATTTGTCTTTAACAGGTTTTATCCTCTTTTCTTCTGTTTGTGCCTGTTTTGTCACCTGGAACAATCCCTGTCCATGTGTCTTCCCAGACTGATGCCAAGAGATAGAGGCTAAAAGCCCCATGATTTACAAGGATACAGCCATCTGCATGAACGTTAACCTGCTTTCAGGTGCTGACCCATGGAAAAGGAAAAAAAGCCCCAGAGGCTGATTTTTGCTTCAGAATTCCCTTTGAATGGGAATATGATAGCAAAAACTTGGGAAGGATAAGCAAGGAAGAAAGGCAAGAAAAGGAAAAATATTTGATAGATGTATTCTCTTGTATACTGAAGACATAGCCTAACAAGATAAGCAAACACAAACAAACACTCAAATCTTTCCTAATTCTGTGCTCCAAGGATTTCACACATTTCTTTTCCAAAGGTCATCTGAAGTTAAGAAACAATATGTTCTTTTTCACTTTGATAAGGCAGCTGTTCTCAGAAGACAGGTTAGCTCTCCGAAACAGTACTTGGACATATTAAAGCTACTGCCAGTATCAAATTTTCTGAATAAAGATTTTTTTTCTTCTTTTTATCTCCCTTACCCCCCTCCCTATAGATTGAAGATGAGTAACAAAGTTCCTTGTTACAGCTTGTGTGCTTTCCTTATTCAGCAGTTGAGTTCTGCTTATCGTAAAGGAAAAAATTCCCCCCCTCCCCTTGCCCTTATAATGAAAATGTATGTGCAGTCTAGACAAAAATACGGTGCTCCTGTGGCCCAACAGATAATGATGATACAGAAACTGTTCTCCCACAGCTCGGGCTAATGTAGGAGGTCAACACCTGGTATCTAATGTCAAACTGAGGTACAAATCCTACCCCTTCTCACAGCAACCAGAACAGCCGTGATGAATTCTGTGGTTTCCAAAGAGCCTAGGCACAGCTTAGGGGACACAGGACAGAGCCAAAGAAATGCACCTCAGCTTAACCTCATCTGAAAGGTCTGAGTACTGCTCCTTGCTCTGTAGTTCGGAGGTTAAGAATACAATTACAAACAATTCATCAGCATTTGGCTTCAGGCAACGGGTCAAAGAGGTCTTTAATACTCAGAATGAAGTCAAAGAACATACCTAGGTGTCCTGTCTGCAATCTTAATGCAGACTGGCATGCAAAGGCTATTTGAGAGTTCAGCCTGAAGTTATGACTTTGATGCAGAAATTACTGGGTGAGGTTCCTGCAAAAAGCTAGAGCAGTAGATCCATTAACCTGTCCATGGATTGAGGCCAGGGTGATGTGTACTTAGATATTTGCTTTATTTTTGGAAACATTGGTTGAAATTTTTCAGTTGGAGAATGATTCTTTATTATTACTTTTTTAAGGTACAGATTGAATAAAAAAAGATGAAAAAGGAGCTTTTTAAAAGCAATTCAAATTTGTTAGGAAGAAGCCAACACAGATAATGATTTACCTAGAATATTTCACAATACATTTAGAAGGAGATAATTAAATGTAATGATTCAGACTCTGCCTCACAGAGTTAACTCCATTCTGAGTTTAAGGAAACATAGCCTGCTTGAATTCACTGAAGTTCATGTCAGATAAGACTAAGAACATAATCCTTGATCAGCTTCAATTCTGAACTGCCTGAAAGTTCTTTCGTACATATCTGGTTTTCTAGGGAACTGAAGTCTTCGACTTGAGGAAACAAGCTGCCCATAATCATCCAGGTGACATAGCAGGTAGCATGAAAGCTGCCCTGATATTCACTGGAAAGCATATGTATAAAAACAGATACTGAGGTGCTAGTTTGAGGCCCTAATTATGTACAGATTAGGCAAACATCAGTACACTTTGCAACTTGCTTATACAGTCATATTTCAAGAGCACGTGCAGAGAGCCAGAATTCTCTGAAAAAAATGGTTCAGGTTCAGACTACAGCAGGTATGTCAGCAGGACGTTAGCTCAGATAGCAAAATATGACAATTTAAATGTTGATACAGTTTGTGCAGGTGAGAACAGAGAGGGAAAAGCACAAGACTGCAGACATTACTTTGAGAGACACTCCTTCCTTGATGATACACGCAAGTTATATTTTAGAAGTATCACTTCGGTCAGAAAAGGTGTCGGATATTTTCACATAAATAGAAAGGCAGCTAGACTCAAAGCCCAGAGCACCTCAGAGGCACAAGCCACAGCAGGTTAACGACATTCTGACAATCTGTATAAGCAAACCTTACTCTGCATTGGGCGTTCAGAAGAGTGCCTGAGATTACTTCTCCTGATTCATCTGCACCCCGTGAAACTTGATATAATTTAATGTTCTCCACCCTTCTTTTCTGGTGTGCAGCATCATCAAGCTCTATGAAATAACATTTAATTTTACGTTACGTGTTGAGCAGCTCCTAATGTAATTAGTCTCAATGTAATGGCGTAATTTGGTTTTGGACGGGAAGATTTACAAAGAAAATTAGAATAAATGAATGCACAAAGCACCAGCTGGTGCTTATACCTACTCCCACATAAGAAGAATATTGCTATTTGCAATCCTATGAAGGATGAGATAATTTGGATAACAAGGATCAACAAAGGGTGATGCAGCAGTTGGTCTAAACAGAAAGAAATCCACAGACAAATCCTGAACCATGTGGGATATAAAGCCTGCCAAAGCTGGCTTTAATCCAAAAGCATATTTTAAGGGAAATAAATATTGCAGTGCATAAATGTACCACATGGTGCATGACAGCAAGTGGCAACAGCAACAAGAACAGTAATAACTGACCAACCAACTTGAAGGCTTCAGCTGAAGAGGTCTCCTGACTGACAACTGAACTTGTGTTTACACTTTTGATCACTATTTTGAGTAAGAGGATGTACAATCTTCATCTTCCACTGGGAGGTTGTCAAAAATCAGCTAGACAAATGGCTGACTTGATCTAGTGCTGGTGACAGTCCTGCTTTGAGCCCTCATAAAATGAAGACTAACATGTAGGAGATTAAGAAGGTATTAGTACTTACATGTACCAAACATGTCATATCTAAGCTTTCCCAAGCAGCACACGAACATGAAGAAAAGTGCATATTAGCAGCAAATCCTGTTGCTAGATAATTCCTGTCTTACAAATTTTACTTCAGTTGCTTACCCAACTTGTTTAACTTTGGGCATTTTTACGAACATTTCTACTGTTAGACTTGTCCCAAGATTAAAGTTTAGTTTGGCAAACAACTATGCCCAAGGACAGCCAGTATTTTGCCTTGTCCTAAGTAGTAGCAATTTCTAACATCCGGATTATTTTGGTGTAATTCTTAACTATGGAATTCCTTAAACCAGTACAGCAGAATTATACTTGGGCTTGCATTCAGACATGTTTGAAGAAACAAACAAAATAAAGAAAAGTGCAGACCTTTATCTTAAATACAGTCCAAATCTGTATGTGTGAACCTGCATGCACATGCACACAGGTATCCATGCTATGGGCTTATCGCGGTGGTCATAGCCAGAAGGAAAACATACTTCAAAGAGTTTTCAGGAGAAATTCATGTAGAGGCACTGGGGAAATTATACAGATGGTGCTTCTATCTGGCAAAGCTTTGAATAAGAAAACAAATTCTCTTGAAGGGGTTCTGTGGTTAGCCATATATTCCTTATATTTAATAAATTAGGCAGGCTGTCAATTATTAAATAAATTTCTGGAAAGGAAGTTCAAGAGTTTATCTTTCTAGCATCCATCCCTTTACTGAGAAATGGGTGAGGTTTATAAAAAGGTGAAAAGGTGACTTTGTGATTCACATTTCCCTGTTATGCTGCAGGAGAAAAACCTCCGTGTCCAAATCAGTAGGCGTGACAGGCCCCTGATCAAGAGGAAAGTGTGACCAGAGGTGATAGGAAAGCTGCTGACTACATTTTTCATTTTTCTGTTTTGCACAACACTATACTACCTTCATTATGCAAATGTTTCTGGCAGAGAGCTGGAACTCTGATCTTTCAAGGCTAAAAGAATCGAAAATAAAAAATTCTAGTTGGTGGAAGCAGGGGATGAAAGCCTTATGAAATCTATACTTAAGAACATTCAGTAATCTCAAACCTGAGTTAAATTAGGTATATAATCAGCAAATTCTCCTTCAACACTTCTCCCTCAACACTTCCGTCTGGACACAGAGACAGATACCTGGGTGTAAGGAATTCTCTAACAGATAAGAAAATACTTCTGCTGCTTCCTCATAATGCCTTGTGGATCATTTGCCACCATGACGGGTTCTTCTTTTACAGTACTAAAGAAGAAACCGATCCGTTAGAAAGGCTTTTCTAGCTCTGTTGTAAGATGAATTCCTCTTGTTGGTTTTTAAATGGACTGACAAAATCACCATGATCACCACTTCCCTTGCACACTTGGTCTCTATATCCCAAAAGAAGTACCATTAAAAATCCTTGCAAAATGACTGCCATTACAAATTCCAAACTAACCCAATGTTGATACAAACACATTTTTAATACATGCCTTAACAAAGCATGCCTCACCATGCAACTAACTGCAAACTAACTGTATCTCTTCTTGATTCAATACAGACAGTATAAAAAGCAAAAAAAAAAAAAAAAAAAAAAAAAAAAAAAAAAAAAGAAAAAGTGAATACATAAAGAACACTTTTTTCCCCAGGTATTTCTTCTTCCAAAAACAAATCTTCTGTTCTGCTTTGTCCAAAATGCATACAGCCCAGCTACATATTTACTAGTCTATAGTTATACAGTACATATTACTTTGGTGCTGAAGAAAACGTGTGTGATTTCAAATCTGTTACAACAGAGCTGTAATAAAGAAACATCTGACTCTTCTTAGTAGGATTCCTGTATCTTATCAAGGTAACTCGAGGCTCTCCTATTTAAACTGCTAGAGAAATTCCTCTCCTGTTAGCTGCTCTCATTTGACTTTGTTCAGCTGAGAGCTCTGTCACGTGCAGCCTGGATGGATCCAGCTGAGGCAACTGTCCCAACTTCCCTGTAGCCCCTGTCCAGATCTGCTGCTCTGTTATGGGTTATCAGCAAAGCAGCAGGGTCAGCAAGGGGAATGTACGACTATGTCCCAATTCATAGCGCACTCTATCAGTCTTAATTGAGGATTAAAGAGGATGTAAGCTAGAACACTGCAGCACGTATTGGGTTGCTGACTCACCAGCTTTTTCCTCATTTGATGTTGGAACCAGCACTTGAAACAGTCTGGGAGAAAACATATCCTATTCAGAGGAGGAAAACCTATAGAAACATGCAGGACTGCTCTCCAAAAGCAGGGATTGAGAGAAGACTGTAGTCTGCTGTGATCCCCCATCCTCCTGCAGCTTAATCTGTTGTGTAGAGGTCAGCTTTTAACAGGAAGATCAGGAGACAACCTTGCACTTCCAGCCTGTGCACCGAATGACAGAGCAAATTTAACAAGGTTTCCCCCTCCTGAAAGCTGACAAATTAGTGCTATTTCAGCTTCAGCTCTGATTCCCCCTTCCCCATGTTTAAGATTATTTACATAAAGAAGTGTTTGGAGTTTGCCAGAAGACACAGGAAACAGGGGATAACTGCCTGATACATGACAACTTTGCGTAAGCACAACAGTATCCTGAGGCCATGCCCAAGAAAATGACTGGAGACCTACTTGTAGCAAAAGGGGCTATACCACACATACATATGAGTAATTACTAGTTGAACCAGAACTAATTCTACAAAGAGCTATAACAATTGTTAGCCAAATTGAGTCTGTCATGGCAGATGCTAAAATAATTGCTCAGGGAGATTACAGGCCATATCCAAGCAGTTAATTCATTAGAAGTGTAATATCCAGAATGGCAGTGGAAGAGCAGACAAAATGGTAGCAAAGAAAGCACAGTTTTTTAATCAAACAAGTGCTACTGTCCTCCTCTGTCATCCTCTAGTTCCCTATTTGTATAAACAATTCGTGCTTCAGTTACTGCTCAAAACTGCATATGTTTGCTTACTAGCTGGCTGAACAAATTTCCCTGTGTCTTGGGTTTGGAAAAAACAGAGCATTTTGTAGTGTTTTGTACAGTCATCAGTGTGAAAAATACACGAAGTCATTGTCCCTGCTATAAATCCGTCACATGAAAAGAGTGGAGTATTGTTAAAAAGCTGTGACAGCTACTGGTTTCAACTGGCAAGATATTTCAGCCAACAAACAGTCCTCAAAGATTGACAGAGGTGTTGTTTGCAGAAATGCCTGCACGGGTACTTGCAGGGAAAAAACGATATTCCATGTGGAAGGGTTTTTTACAAAGGATACTTTTGCTTGTCTCTGCTAAAGAGAAGAGAAAAACCCACAGACGATCTGTCTCCCAGTATGAACTATCCCTTGGTTCTACTCAGATGCAATTCCTAGCAGAGCAAAATCTCATTTATGTCTATCAAATTCCATGAGATAGAGGTTATAGAGGATGTTATTGGCAAATAGGTCACATGCTGGCTGGCTGCAAAGGTGCATATATCCCTGCAGAAAGGGTAGCTTCTTGAAGGAGAAAGAGAATGGTTAGACATTGCATTTATTTTGCATTTTTCTCTGAGTTCTGAATGCAGGCTGTTAAAAATGGTTTACCCCTTAAAACTGGTCTATCCCTGAGCATTGATTACTTGTATATGTGCACCTCCAGGACACAGCAATAAAAGAATACCATTTCATTTGGCATAACTGACTGTAGAGGAAATGATGCTTGACATAACACAGATAAAAATAAATATTAGAAAAATATACACCAGAATGCTGCATACCAAGAACTCCAAAGTGACTTCTACAATTTTATAAGCTTGGATGTGTGTGAAAGAAAACAGTGAAATTTGCTTTGCAGCCAGGTTACCAACCTTACCTCATGCTGAATAGTACTTTACATCACAAAGCACACCATTCATTTACAGTTCAACATGATGCAGCAGGAGAAAACCTACTCCAAAATATGGAGCAAAAAGGCTTTTCTATAGATATTATGCAGAAGTTTAGCAGAAGTATATTAAGGAAAAGAAGTCTGTAGCCACATTCCCAGTCACATAGGGATATACAAATTAGGTTCTCCTGAACTGCTTCTGGAAGTGACAGCAAACCAACAAAGGGTGCTGTGGCAGAGACAACGTATTAAACCCATTTCTATTAAACAAAGAAATAGGTCACTGTGCAATGTATGTGATGAATTTTCTCAAGAAAGAAAAGAATTTTCTTAAGAAAGTCTTGTGGAGGTCTAAGACGAGCAACGGCACAGGAGAAAAATGGGCGATTCTAAATATCAAAGAGACTTTACAGCCTCTTGGACAAACAAATGAGAAAATCGTGCCCTATCAGGTGAGGAATTTCAGCTCTGCATGATATCCCGAGATGAGAGATGTGGGAAACTGGGAATCACAGCTGCACTGCAAGCAAGCCAGGCGCTGCCATAGGAGGCAATAGCATCACCTCTCATGTCTCCTCCTGCCTCAGCACCACCAACCATCCCCACCATTCTTCTCTAGGTAGCTGCTTTCACTGAGCAAACACAGCAACTCTGCTAGCCCAGTCTGATCAGAAAAGAATTTCTGAATGAAGTAGTTTTTGAAGGCTAGAGCAGATTTATCACTTTATAGGAAAGATACACATTTGAAATAAAGGTTCTTAAATTTTGCCAGCTGAAAGTGTTTCTTTTTGAGGTCGGAATTATTTAATTTGTCAAATATAATTCACTAGCCCCCTCAACTAGACTTTTCTATAAGTTGATTAAATGTCTGCTTTCTGTTGCAAGAGTCACCACCTGAAAGTTATAAAATAAAATCATGAGGTGACTACTGCTCCGGTACGTATGTTTACTACATATACATGAACATATATAAAAATCAGACACACTGGCGTAATTAGCTGAGTAACACCCATGAAGCAAATCCATAATATTTTTCCCTCAAACTCTCCCCTCAGATTTCAACACTGAGGATGGCCAAAGTGACGGCACTACGGCACACGCAGAGGCAGGCGATTTCCAAATGCTCCTGCTGTAACCTCCTCTCTAATCACCTTCTGGGAGACAGCATACTGTGCCACTCAAATAATGTTTACAATTAATATGCCTCTTCGAAATGGCCACTCCAATGAAGAAAGACTATCTTCCTCTTTCAACAGAAGAAAAGTACAATCAAAAGCAGTCACTACTGTCTGCAAATGAGCCATTTTTCTGAATATAATGTATACTGTATACTAAATGCCTCCTCCTCTGCAACAGACCTTGCACCAATCAGGAAAATGCAAACATGGGGATATTCCAGTTCGGACACCTAGCAGTTTCTGATATAAAAGTTATGAAAGCTAAGCTTTTC
The DNA here is from genome assembly GCA_013397975.1 of Machaerirhynchus nigripectus. NCBI lineage: Eukaryota > Metazoa > Chordata > Aves > Passeriformes > Dicruridae > Machaerirhynchus > Machaerirhynchus nigripectus. The sequence continues at coordinate 1,132,793 of VZRQ01002919.1, read as the reverse complement.
TAAAATTGTCACTAGACCTGATTTCTTACCCAGAGCTTTTGTCATTTGTTCAAATATATACACTCAGTCTGATCTTAAAAGTTGAGCTTTTATCAATTCTTAAACTGTATCTGAAATGTATGTATAAAATAAGCAACATTCTGATAGCCACCTTGTCCTCAGGTCATTGCATGGTGAACTTCACACAGCAACCTGGAGGTGAGCAAATTGAACTTTAACAACAGAATGAGATAGTGTTTGGGAAATGCCTCATTACATCATACATTAACTTTATGTTTTCCCCACAGACAAGAAGCAACAGACCTTACATTAGGGTCCTGCAGACTGGAGGTCTTACTGGGATTTACAAAAGAGGTCTCTTCTTTCACAGCCTGTTAAAAGAAGGAGCCAAAGTTTAGTACAACGTCCACGCACTTAGGATAATACAGTAGTTTATTAAAAAAATACTTCTGTAAGCACCTCAGAAAACTGCAGTACCCAAAATGCCTACTCTGCCCAGATTTAAAAGGCATGATCTTTTTGAATTTTCATCTCCTACAGCTGAGATTCACTGTGATATGCTACTATGTACAATGTGCAGGGAAATAGTGTAAGGAAGTGATTGGTACTGAAGGAGAAAGAAAGGAACACTGACATTTATGTTTCCCCCAGAAAGCATTTGAGCAGAAATCATACAAAATCTACACAGGCAAAGATACTGTAGTTGAGCTGTCCTTTCAGTTGGAGTAAAGTAAATATTTACATAGCTTAACTGAAATAATGATGCCAGCTTTTCATTCAGTCTTTGAGAACCTAACTGAAAAATGTGATCCCCTACATATATTCACCCTGTATGCACAATTCACAGAAAATCTCAGCCACTACTGCTGTCTGCTAAATTACAGAGTCCTGTCTCTCGTATGCCATTTGTCTGTAGAGTTGAAAATACTAGTCTTGCAAAACAGCTTACATGGAAATTGCTCTATCACCTAAGAAATGTCCAGCCTGGGCAGGTGTTGATACATTCTTCAACTGAGATGCAGTATTCCACAATCCATGTGTAAATGCCAGTGTGAACACAGCACTGATCCCCCTCCCACCCCCTACAGAAAATACTGACTAAAGAGACAAGGCTATCTCTAAATCAGTCATGGACTTCTCAGACTGTGACATTTGCACCCCGCTACACGAATAGAAGGGAACTGGAATGGTCCCATGACAGAGGGATTTTTCAGTGTTCAGTATCTGAACCACAGTAATATGAGGCCATAGGTCCAGATCAAATTAAATTAAATGTGTCAGCCTAAGCCTCTTAAAAAAGGATGTAACAGATTTCTTCAAATCCATCAAATCCAAATCAAAGGATTTTACAAACATGTAAAAATATCATAAATGTTATGTAAGACCTTCCATTCAATACAGATTGATACATTCCATTTGAGGGTGCCCATAAGAAAAGGAAACAAAATCAAAGCCGAGTTTCTTCTATATCTTAGCAACAAACTAAAGTAAAAATATCAGTAGGGGTACTCAGTGCTTGGGGAAATCGCCCAAGCTGTGATAGTTTTAGGTTTGTTTTCCCCCTGTGCTAGAGGGAACAAAACCCTCATTGCCACTTCCCAGATCATTATTTACCAGATCATCAGCCATGGTGGGAAGAGACTGTTCCAGCTTGCACACACAATTAACTGTATGGGCAATTAAACTGTAACCACTGGAAGCCTGGCAGAAAGTGAACTCTGTTCTGGGCTTATTCTAGCCCAGGCAAGTATCTGAGGTGATGGGTTAGAGAGCATTCTGAGACAAATCCCTTAGTAGGAAGTTCATCCCTTCCTATTAGAGTCGTTGCACCTTGGACATTGATACCAAACCCACCATCAGCAGAGAGGGGACCCTCTCCTAGAGGCCTCGTTTACACAGAGGAAGCTGGTTTACAGCTAGGTTACTTGGAGGAGAACAGGACCAGCAGTAGGTACTGGAGAAACTCCACTCCGAACTAGTGCCCTTAGACATTTGGGGTTAATCTCCCTCAGGCAGAGGTTTCCTCAGTCCTGCACAAATGTTCCAGCAATTAAGGAATCAAATAAATGTGGGACATAATCACACCACCACCATCACTGTAACTCAGCCACCAAATGTTTCGCTGCTAAGGTTTTCAGTGAATTAGTGTCACATCATGAATCATTTCGGAATCAGGAGTGCAATTTAAAAATTTTAATAAATTTGCAGCTTTAAGAAATTCAGCTCAGCTTTGAAAACTTTTTTTACTGATTTTCTAGTAGCTCTGTCTAGCATAATGTTTATTCAAAATCTATTGCTTTCTTGAAAGGAAAGAAAAAAATTTTTTAAGGACTCGAGAGAAAGCATTGAAAATCATTCTTTGTTGGCATAGATGAGCAGTGGAAGCAATATTTCTTTGTCCTACAGAAATTATAATGCTTTTTATAAAGCTGTTTGGTTTCTGAAAACTGTAAATATGAATCCAGCTGTCAGAAACCTAATACAAAGTCTCTTCTTCCAAACTGATGTCTTAGCATCATTTTATTGTTAAGCCTGTCAAGCTAGCTGCTTATTATGTGTCAAACTGGTTACTTTTTAAAACTACAAATTTTAGTTTATTCCAATTTTTACCAAATTAATTGATCTGCATTTTATGATGCACTTGAACACAACAATAGAAAAGAGATTACAGAGATCTAGAATGCAATGCAGGGGCTGTGACCAGCAATGAAATTATTAAAATTCCACCTACTTAAATGCTATAAGCCATGGATCTCATTAGCCAGCTGAGAGGGTTTCATTGTGTTCGACCCTCAGTTTCTTCTCAGCTCTGTGACTACATTACTGCTCTCTTTTGTCTTCTCTGCATTGCAAGGCTAAGCCTGCATCTCAAGAAGTCATATATTCCTGAGCAGCATGACCAGCATTCTCCATCAACGAGGAATCTCTCTTGGTACTAATTTTCTCTGCTAGTACTCAGGTTTTAGAGATCAGAAAAGACTCCTGTACCCACAAGGAAGCACCGTAGAGCAGTGAGCAAATAATCCCACTCTAAACTGTAAGGAGAGAGGGAGCATGCAGAGACATGGGGGGGCCTGAACAGCCTCAGGTGACGAGGCCTGCCCTCAGGGTGCCATGGGGTGTGCATGGGCAGGCACAGATTAACAAGGATGGGCTCATTCTTCTCAGCTTATGCCTGCCCTCCCTATCTGTGTAAGAACAGACATGGGAAAATGTTATACTTGCAAACCCTTCTCCAAAGGGCTTCAGCTGTGAGAAAGTGTACCACCCTTGCTTCAGTGAGGGCTTGTCGGCTGTTGGGTTGTTTGTCTGTTTCGGAAGGAGGTCAGTAAGTCATCAAGTGGCCTAAAAGCCAGTTGCTTTTATTTTTCTTCTTAACACTGCACGTCACACTCACTAACCACAGAACTTCCTCAGCCTTACTGAAAAGGCGTGACTGTAAAACAAGGGTTATACTTGTAGACAACCCTTACAGTATAATTCCCAGATGGTTTGCCTTCATTTGAAAAAAAGTGCACCTGCTGGGGCCAGGATTTAAGTTTCCATTGCAGGATGCCTTCCAGCAATGGAGCAAGGGGGTTTAGCCAAGGGTAGCAAGAGGTGCCTGATGGGGAACATACACAGAGAGCTGGGCAGAGGCTCTCACCCACTGAAAGCCCAGCACTGAGCTGTGTAAGAAAGACAGAGGCAGAAGCAAAGCATGGAATTGCTTAGATCTTAACTAAGGCAGATTCTCTCCTCCCACAAAGGCTGCTGCTCTGAGGGAGAGATTTCAGGGCATAGAAGGCCTGGAAGCCTGATTCATACAGAAGCAGATTCATTTAATAATTACCCAAAGAGAAACAAGCTACTCTTCTGGCTACCAGACTGCAAACCAAATTAAAAGTTGATCCATATAATCTATCCACACAATGCCATTCTCTTTTTTTATCTGCATCAGGCTGAGAGCAAAAGAAAAATCATTAATGTTCTGATTTCATATGCCATTAACTTTCTGGATGGTGTTAGAAACAAAGAGAAAGAATTACTTTATTATTTTAAGCATTACTTTATACTGTTTAGGGACAAGAAACATGACTGGGCAGCAATGCCATTGTACAGGCTCTCTTCACAGATGATTGCTAAGAAATATGAGTTCCACCAAAGGATGAAAAAAGGAGAAAAGTATCTAAGTAATATCAGATGTTGCCCACAGCTCTCTAAACTATCTACCTATGGGCAGCCTGGGAGTTCTCAGACTGTTTTTCAGTCGACTCCTGAGCCCTGCTAATCCCTGCTGCTGTCTCAGCAGCCAGGTCCTTTGGAGCCTTAGAGAGGGGGTGGATGCTCCAGGGATGCTACACCAGACTCTGTGGAGGTTTCTAGAGGGGGTGGGAACACTTTCTGGCCCATGGGAGTAATCCCATGCATGAATTCATAAATCCTGGCAGCTGGATTTGCCTAGTGAACAGCAGCTCCTTCGATTTTCTTCTGAAGCAAGAGTTAGCCCCAGGACAATGGAGGAGAGAACCTTAAAATGGGAACTGGTTGCACTAGGCATGTACCAAAAGGGAAAATACAGTAAAGACAAAACTTTGGTCGCAGCCCTCTGTGATTTTGCCTCCAGTGGGGCACTGTGCAAGGCAGTCTGTGTTCTTCATGCCTCAAGCAAGCGCCATGGGGAGCTAGTGCCATCTGTGTCTCTCCTCCATCACAAGGGGCATTACTGCGGCTCTCACCTCTACCGATCCAAAATAGGAATACCTCGGATAAGGAAAAAAACTGCATGAAAAATCAGATCACTGCAGCTGAGGGGAAATCTCAGGTTCTCATCTGAGAAAGACAAGGGTCTAGAAGGCTCATAGGAAATGTCTGATGGCTCTTATTTAGCAGTTTCACAAAGTTCTCAGTTGCAGAAAGGAAGGGAGAGCATCACAGCTTTCACATGTTTGGAGATCTTCAAAGGTAAGGACGGAATGACTCTCACTGCAGGGCCTTGAAATACTTCTCTATCTTGGCTCTTTCTGAATCTGTAATGATGCTAAGGAGGCCTGAATCATATTGGATTTTTCAGCTCTTTATCAACACTTTTATCTTTTGTCAGCCACGCCAAATGTCGGCTGATCTCATTAGATAATACCAGCTAAGGAACATGTCATCAGGAAGAATGTGCTGCCAAGGTAAACCTACCTTGGTGATTTAATATGTCAAATGAAACTTTTCAGGCAGAAAAGCACGATGTTTATGTCTCTTGGGAACAGACTACTCTGGTATTTCCCCCTGAACGAGGCCTGGCACCATGGGCTCTGGCAGGGCTCTTACACATCAAGGCAATTAACAGCACCTGTCTCATCTTGTACTGGCACTTAGAGACATGCCAGAGAGGAGACGCAGATGACATACCCTCAGTGTGCTCTCGGAGTCTTGAGACACCACTGCCACATTTGTATCCCAGGGAATAAACTGAAGATCTCATCAGTTCCCACATTCTGTTTATGTAAATCCTCACTCCCCTTCTGTACCTCCAGCAAGGCTGCCACATCATTTCCTCAGTTCCTTCTCTGATTTTGAGGTATCATTGCTGACACACTTCTAATGAGCTGCCATGTATTGTATATTCATCAAACACAATCAAAATCTTGTATTTTTATACCTGTGGTGCCATCAAATTCCTGTAGCCTCACTTTTAAAGTTGAGCAAACCTGTTTCCACGTAGCAACTGAACACAGAATTTGAAGCTGAGCCATTTTTAAATTCCATTGTTATGAACGATTATAACTGATGAGATGTTGCACTTGCTGCTGTTCCAGTTGAGAGTCCCAGTGCAGTTGCTTCTTTTTACCTAGCCTGAAACTTGACAGTGAGTTTATTGCTCATCCAAGTGGGTGACTAAGAGCAACAGCTTTAGCAAGGAAGGCACGGTGTACATAAGGAGCTGTGGAAGCTTCCCCCACAGCCTGAACACCTCAGCTGTGACCTGTTATACTCACATAATTTCAGTTATGATCTCTGTGCAAAGACTGTCAAATTGTGCTGTAGCTCAGTGCTGTGAATAAGGACGGATGGAGGGAGGGAGGAAAGGAGAAGAGGGAAGCAAATTGCACCTGATTCATGATGGAAGGAGCCTGAAATGTTGGAAAAGCTGATCCTTTCAAGGTACTTAAGTCAACATCTAGTGAAAGCTAAGAATTCTTCTGGGGATCCAGAAGGATTTGTTTAAGTCCTATTATAAGAAAGATTGCATATGATTATAAATCCTCAAGTGTCTTCCCCTCACCTACTATATTTTCATTCATGACCTGATTAGGATTTGAATCCAGATCTCCTTAAGTGACTAAAGCTCCAAAGACCCAGCTTACATAAAGACAGTGAATTTTTTCTAGAAACACATGGCAAAAGCATCTGGACTTTGAAGATGACAAGTCCTTACACTGGAATCTTTCCTTAAAGGAGACAGAACACTTAAAAAGACAAAGAATCATCAGAAATGTAGCTACGACAGTCTAGCATGGTGGATCACCTCACTCATGCACCTTTTCTACCATAAATAATGCACAGATCCCAGTCTCATTTACATTGCAGCCATGGCTTGCACCTGTGTAGAGAGCAGAGGATGACACCGGTATCCCGCATGACCTGAGGTATTTTCTGTACCGAGGTCCAGTCCTTTCCTCGAGGCAACTCTAGACACCACAGGCAACCTGCTTTTACTCACATATTTGCAATACTTAAGGCAAAACGACAAGATATTAGGCCTGTACTTGTTTCTAGGACAGGGAGAAAAAAGAGAGATGGCTATCAACCTGGCCTAGAAATTTACATGTGTATAGGGTTGTCAAGAAAGTTAGTGTGTGAAAGGAGTTAGAGGACTGAACGTCCCATTGTTCAGCCTAAATGTCCCTTTGTTTACTGAGAATCAAGGCAGGGGAATTAATGGCTGGAGAACCCAAACCTGGCTGATTGAAGATATCTCTCCCTGGCCAACAGTTTCCATTGGGGCTGAAAAGGGAGAAACAAACGGCATTTTGTATGCTCTTTCTAAGGAACCCTGCATCTCCAAAACACCTTTTCTCACCACTTTTTTTTCTCAGCAAGCAACCCATAATGTTCAATGAGGAACAGCTCAGTAGTAATGTCACCTCTATTTGTCTTCTATAAACTGCACTGCAAAAATGTACCTGCAGAATGAGCTTGGCCTTCCCTTGTCTGCAGACAAGGGGAAGATGTGAGTGATGCAAAAATCAGCTGTAGTAGAAATCTGTGAGAAATGGGATCCTTCCCTGTGTTAACCTGCTAGACGCACATCAACTCCAGGATTTAGGAAAGCCTGGGTAACAGATGCAGAATACAGACACCACTTGTGGATGGCAAACTACTAGAACACAGCACACACTGCCTGCCAAAATAAAAAGCCCTGCTGAGATAGCTGTACATTTGCTCGGGAGCCTGTGCTTAATTTTAAGGCTTTGTCCAAAGTGAAAGTGGATACAAACAGCGAGTGAAACCTGCAAGTATCTTTCTTTCATCACTTGGACCTTGAACTCTTTGGCTAAAGGGACTCTGTGCTACTAACAAGTCAGGTCTGCTCAATCACAGCATATCAGCACTGACTCATGCAAGCTGCAAAGGGGTTTTAAATGCCAGGGAGAGATGGTCTTTTGTATTCTGACAGCTCCTTACTGCTGCTTTATACCGCTCCCTCTCAAATGAAGAGTCTGGAATATATGCAAAAAAAAAAAAAAAAGGTATGTCAGTTGCTTCACGGTGTTTAGGGCTCCCCTGGAGCTTAATTATATGGGAACTGTGACATGTAGTCTGTCAGCTAAAAGGTGGCAGATCCCTGTGGCACAGGTTGAGAGCTGTGTTGTGAAACATTTCTCATTTGCTCTCGCCCTATAGGTAGCTGTATGGCATGCCCTGTGCAAACCTCAGGTTCCCACAGCTGCGTGTGGGCTCCTCACATTTCTCACCTGTGGTGTCCATGGCAGTGGGCTCCTAGATCCAGCTTCCAGCATCCCCATGCACACTGCAGTTTGATTCTACCTTTAGATGAGTGGCACATAAATATTCCCATTTTCACCAAATTAAAAAAACCCAACCCTCACTCACGTTAGTTTTCTGCTGCTCTGTAACTCTAAAACACAAGCAGGGCAAAGTGATCAGCACCATAACCTTACAAATTTTCAGTCTCTTAAGTCAGGGCTATAACTATGGGACATGTATTGTCCCCTGGGAATGTGATAAACAGCTCTTCAGCACAATTCAGCACAATTCTGAAATGAAGCAGCACAGAGATAATATTCCAGAATATATTTTCAAATATCTAGCATCCTTTCCCCTGGTTTCATTTTGTAAATCATAAGCACTGGAACCATTTATTTCTAAGGCTCTCTCTTGTGTTGGTGCGTAGCTGCCATAAAGAAAAAGAAAACTACAGAAAATTTCTGTCCCAGCTTGTATTTTCCATTTGCAAACATTTACTCCATTCTCCAAATTAACAAGGAACAGCTTCTTCTACTACATGCAGTAGGTGCTTTCATAAACTTGTCACATCCTGATGTTAGTAGCATATGGTATTGAAAATATTCCTGCTGCTTGAAGGGAGAGCTGTTACAATATTTCAGGCAACAGTTTGTTAATTTTGGATGCCATCCTACAGTGCACCAATATTTTTCTCATGCTTTCAAACCTAACCATACAATGAACATGACCCATGAAGTTTCAAAAAGGATGAGTTAGACCATAGATTTTTGGGGCCCTTAGAAGAACATTTCCTTTCAAATACCATGTGCATAAGACAGAGTGTTTCTTTCTTCCTCCTTTTACAGGCTAGAGGAGCAAATCCTCTTTGTTCATTTCTGCTTCTTCTTATTTTTTGTGCTACCACGAAATATGGGAATAACTGTGCTCCACATGAGGAAAAGCAAGGCTGCCTTGCTTTATAACTCGAGGAATATAGGCTGCACCTTGCAGAACCTGGATATGCTTCTTTCTCTGGCTGCCTAGTAAATTGAAATATGACAGTACAAAAAAGAAGAGATGAGAAATTGGAGTGTTACGAATAAGGCCAGAAGGCAAGACTTCTCAGGGATATAATATAGAACTGGCATCAAAAGATAGAATTGGGCAGAGGATAACATCATTAGTCCTCCAGACATACTGAGCAGCAAGATATGTCAGATGGGGTCAAAGAGGGGCAGGATCACAGCCCTGGGGGGAATACATTGAGTTAAATAGTTGCCTTCCATGAAGAAAACTATTCCTTATCTGCTCCCTCGAAAGGCTGCTGTGTCTCTCAGCAGTGTGATTCCATCCCAGCTCACTTTTCCTAGAAGATGACTGAACTGGCACTGGGAAATGGCTTAGCTACTGGTATTCAGCTAGTTGTTTGGGGGACTGAGAGCAGGTAGAGAAGATAACTGGGTGGTTTTATGGTATTTGATATGCTGGTTTATCAGGTCCTCCAGTAGCTGCCTTCCCTTCTCCCATCTTCTAGATGATAGATGTTGTGTTTCTACTGATTCCTTCACCATGAGCACTTTTCCTACACCTTTCAGTGCTTGTGTAGCCACAGCTTCTTACTGTTACTGATGATCATTGCCTGGTCTCTGTCTGCTTATTTTTGCCATGTATCTGAGAAGGGTGATCTTTCGTAATTGACAGGAGGGGAAATCAGAAGTGCAGAAGAACTCACCCCTAGTTACATAGGCAATTTTGTGTCTAAGCAGGGAGTTGAATAAGGATTTCTAAGATTAAGGTGACTTCCTAATTTACTGGCTATAAATCTTAAACCATACTTTGTTAGCACTGAAAGCTTCAGAGATTTCAGTCTGAATCATACGCCATTATTTTTCCACAATATATGCTATGTTGCAACAGTCTTCTTTACCTTCCTTCCCCTGAAATAATAAGATTTTTCTCATTGAGGCCAAGTCTACAGACATCTACTTAATCCAATCTGACTTTTAAAGCCTTGTGAAAAACAACACTGGCAAGAAGGAAAAGAGGAATGCTCTGTTTGCTCTGAAAGTTATTTACAACACAGCAGCAGATAAAGAATACGGTTATGAAAGAAAAAGCAGCCCAGGATGTCTTCCCTTGCAAGGCCTCAGCCTGAAAAATTAAGGCAGGGCAGGTCAATTGAGAGATGCATACATTAAGCACATTTCCTAACTTGCCTTAATAATGTTGTATTCTGAATGCAGCAGCACACACTGCTTCCAGCCCCTAACTATCTAGTCAAACATCACCATTAAGCATATTCAGGAGAAAACACAAATATGAGAAGTATACCATGACATCCTGTAGAAAAGGCACACAGGAAAAACAGAGGGTAAAGCCAAGGGCAGAAATGTGCTACATAAAACAGAGTTGATATAACACAGAATTCAGAAAGGTGAGAGAACTGCTTTAAGCAAAAACTAAAAGAAAAAAACCCACCCAAAACCTCCTTCCTTCTTATGCTGCCAGATCTATGGTTTCTGCTATTGAAATCCAGGGCAGTCAGAATAACCAAATTTTGATACTTACTTAGATCTAGCTAGACCAGATGTAATCTAGCTCGCAAATGAAAGATCTGCCAGGGAACAACAAATACACAAAGCTGACTGTTAACAAAGTCCTTTGCAGGGCAAGTTGACCTGGTATGTTATTGTGAAAAGAAACAATGCAATGGAAACGCCAACACAATTTGTGTTCAAAGAGAATACTGTGCTCAAAATACCACAGGAATTGGGGACAAAAATTATAACAACCTTTCTACCTCTATATTTGTTCCTAAAACATTGTATTTGGCTTTATTTTTCGGTGCCGATGGCATTATCTTTTGTCCAAAAATTGCACTTGAAAAGAATAATACATTTTAGGTTTCAATAGATTTACCTCTGGTTGGGAAAACAATTCTTTTACAGTTATTCTATTTAGCATCAGTTTTCAGTTGCATGGCATCACTAAAAGAGTGTTTTTGAAACAGGATGTATCTAATGTAAACACTAACCAAGCAGTGAAAATAGAAGCTTAAAATTTAGGTAAAAGCACACAAACAAGTAGGAAAACAAAACATTAGCTAATATTTCACACTCAGACATCTAAAGCTAATTCCCTGAAATAAAGGTTGTATCTGGATATATAGATATTATCATTGGAACAATCTTAACCATGAGTAGTGCGTAGCCTCAGAAAACTCCAGAGGTTACTCCTTCTCAGCTACAAAGTAAAAGCTACAGTGACAAAACAGAGATTTCCTAAGGCCATCTTTCCTGTTTTCTCAGCCTCTCTTGCCAGTATTAACAATGTCAGTTAGGATAAATTTCCTACTTCCACCATATCAATCATTTTGAGTTACATGAAGAAACTGCAGAGCAGCTAGAGAATGCTATGTCCACATGCATACTCAACTAAAATAAAGTGCTTCCTCAGGAACGATGTGATTTTGGAAAACTGGTGAAAGTTACGCCAAAACCAAAAAAGCAGAGTATTAAACATAAAAGATTACCTGGGCACCTACTCTAAAAGCAGCTTCCACTTGGGCTTTGAGGATGTTGCACTTCAAATGGTCAGGTACAGATGAAGGTGACACAGGGGCATGAAGAGTCTTTTCTGATACCTTCTTGTCTTCAGCCTGTATTTAATAAAAAAGCAGTGACATATATTAGAAAGATAAGTTCATGAAATAATCAAAGGTTAAATTTTTACTTGTAATAACTTGATTCAGCAATCTGGCTAAGACTTCCATATTCATACCTTGATAGATACATCTTAGAAGTTTTCAAAATATTTAATGACTTGATACTATGTTCAAGACAAGAATAGCCCCAGGGAAGCCTGAGTAATAGAAGCAAGAAAATTATGTGGAATGAAGCTATATTAAAAAAGCCCAGCCAGGCCCTGGAGTGGTTGCTCAAACCTGTGATCACTCTGAGAAAGTAAAACATTGTCTCAAAATATCCCACAGCAGGCAGAAGAGCGAACAGCAAAACTATAGTGGAACACTGGCTTTTTACATCACCCTTAAAATGCAAAGCTTTGCAAATTTAGCCAGAGAAATGTGAAGGAATCTCCACTTAATTGCAAGCTAAGCAAAATCTCCTTCATCAGAAAGAAAAGAAAAATCAAAGGAGTTTAAACACTGCTGATTCTGTTTCCACTCGATGTCAATTCTTTACCTATGCAGCAATCTGCATCAGAAATTTTGGCCTCAGGACAGCTGGTTTAGTGCCCTGCTCAAACATGAACTAAAGGTTTTGTGCCTTGAACAAACTATATACAGCAGAAATGCCACATTAAGAAACTTCCCATGCAGAAAAGGAAAACAAAAAGAAAGACAATGTAATACGAATGTATCAACAAACAGGGTATGAATGAGACCAGGATTGTAAACACGAACTCTTAAACAATCAAACTGTAATATGTTACATATTTTTAGAGAATAATTGGGCAATGGCATAACAGCCATTGCAAATTTCCCTATTCTTCCTGGAAGTGAGACTTGAATTACAGATGAGTAACAGCCTAGACTGTGCATTTATTTTCTGCTCCCATGGCTGAGAAGGGTGAGTGGTTGTATACTCCCAGACAGAACAGATATGTAATGCTGTCATTCAGACTTCAGCCCAAACAGGTACAAGGCATCAGTACACCAGGTCCAGTGATCCTTGAGGTTCACCTCTGTCAAGTATTTCAAGACAAAACCAATCATTTTCTTTGCCACTGAAATTACCATATGATTACCCCTTTAACTTCAAAATCTGTCTCCTTTATCCTTCCATCTGCCCTCCCCCACGGCATCCCACTGGCTGATGGTAACTACAGTCTTACTGACTCTTTTCTCAGGTCCTTGAGCAATCACAAATGGGAATATAAAGATTTGGGGGACTCTTTCTGCAAGTGGAGCAAGTCACAAAAGCAATTGTGTTGCCTGAGGAAGCTGTTCAGCAAACACTGGGGAGGGAAAGAGCCAGACCTTAGCAGAACTCTGTTGAGACTGCAAGATATTTATGTGTAAGCAAAGTTAGTCTAGCAGCTTCTGCATCCAAAATGCCATAGCTGCCAGGTATGATTTTGAACAACTGTCTGTTAAAGGACTGCTCATCATGAGATTTTTTTCTCTGGCAAATTTCTAATAATTCTTACATGTTTATTTGTCAAGCTACATTTACTTTTTTATGAGGAAGATATTTTTGGACTTCCCATTCTTCCCAGTCTCCTCCTAAGGGAAAAAGAAAATACATAAAACGAAAAGTGACAGTGTCTAGCTGGAGCACCTTACGGAGCTTATGAATTATATTCAGTCTTGAATATAATAGTACTTCAGCAAGCATATGAAAAAAAAGGAACACCAAACCCAAACATGAAATATTTGATTGCCATAGGTGTCTTTTCTGGGATACTCATGAAGCTGAGAAGTGGAGATAATCAAAAGGACAAAATTATTTGTAAAGAAAGCGCAGCTTTTACTTCACCAGTATTCTTGGTAGACAAAGTGAAATACTACACATTTTAAAAAGGCTGTTGTTACTGTCAACTTCTATGTGTATTGATTTCTAACAGCAGAAAAAACAACACACTAAGCAGTGGCATTTCTAAAGGCCATGCAAAATCCCACCTTTGTTTTAACACTGTATACCAATTAAATAACATTTCAGTCTAGCAAGATGAAACAACTGTATTTTACTTGCTATGTCAAGACAACCAAGGCTTGTTTAGGAGACAGGCTTGTTTCATAACCTGAAATGTTCCCAAGTCCCATCCCCCTGTTATTCAGATGGATATAGATATTTTTCAGTCCTGTTATTCTTCCTCCACTGCCCAATTTTCCCACATTGACCAAAAAGAAGATACAAGCTCACAGGGCTGCTCTTTAGCTGGGAACCCTCAAAAGATCTAAATATCCTGCTATACGCAGTATTGTGCAGATGACTCCATTTAATGGAGATCCCCAGTGTGAGATCTGCTGTGCAAGTCTCACACGGAGATTCTTGAGAGGTCCAAATGGTGATGGTGGCTGACCTGGCTGAAAGAGGAAGCTGCTGCTAGAGAGTGCACACTTCCTAGAAGCCATTCCTGGGTATTCAGTTGTGTTTTAGTCCTCGTTTGGGTCACACTTTAAGGGTTTCACCTTCAAGCAAACAAAATCTGCTTTGCTTGCATGGCAACAGGGGCAGCAGCACCTTTAGTGACTGGTCACACAAGAAGAGCAGAGATTGCTGCAACTGCCGCTTGGCCTCATTCTGCTCACCAGCTGCTGAGCCAGCAGCCAAAGGCCACCACGTCCCCCTGCCCCAGTGATGATGCTGACTGCACACAAACCACACACTTGGGAGTGCTTGGCCTGACCCAGGCCTCCTTTAGCTTCTGAACCTATGTCAAAGGCCTCTTTGCCAGTCTGCCTTGGCAGTGACAGCCTTTTCTGCCACAGAGCAGCACATCCTGAATCATTGCTGAATTCTGCTCTCCCACAGCTGATTAGCTGAGACTATTACACAGTCAGTGGCACCAAAGATCCAGACGAAAAGTAAACTCTAATCACAGAACAAAGCAGCAGCTCCTTATTGCAGACTATTAGCACCTCTAAGCATCTATATAAGTTCTTATTTTGTCTTAATGTCACTAATCTTTACATATAAGCTTGTTCATCCCCCAATTTAACTCCTAAAGTATAACTGTCACCAAGAATGCAAAAGAAAATAAAATATTTCATGGCTACAAAAGCAGATGCAGAATCTTCCATGGTTCCTTTCACTAATTTATAAGAAAATCAAAAATCCAAAACCCGTCTGTGTTAGGAATCTCCACATACTATTGCTACAAGAATGAAAGTTGTATTCTACTTTACTTTGCTGTATAATAAAGAAATTTTACATTTCCTGAATCCTCACTGCTCGCAGCATAAAGACAGCAGCTAGGTATTCATCTATTGAGCAAGGCTGGCAGTTACTAACATTTTGTTTTCATTTATAAACTCAGAGCATTCTATTTGGAAGTGATTAGAACGCTAAACATGGCATGATGCTAATGATACTTCCTGTTTTATCATTTTTTATTATGCAATTCAAAAGAATCTTAGATATCCCTTTAAAGTGAAAGTCTTAGAGTCAAACTTGCATTTGAAAGAGATAATATTATTGCTTAGAATTGCAATTTAAACTCATCTTAAAAGATTCAGAAATTAGGAAAAACCCATTAGGATACCTGATAACACTCCAGTTCTCCATGTCCAATTCTGCTGATCTCAATTATGGCAACGTTTTCACATTGTTTTCACCATTTATGCAGAAATTTTGTTTTTCCATAGAAGGAGAACACTGGAGAATTGCATTTAAATGGATAGAAGTCGAACAAGCTCAGATATATACACATATAAAACTAGAGGCATTTTTTTCTTTTTGTAATTGAGGTCTTACATTTGCTTTTCTCCTCCCAAACATTTACTTTAAATTCAATTACATTTGCTGATACTAGAACTGAAGGCAGATTTGAAGAGTGTTAGATAATGACGACACTGACTTCGGTTTGCAAAGCTAAGTGAATGTTAAGTACACATACAGAATATAAAAATAGTTGCGTGAAACACAGCAATACCACTCCTGTACATAACATTTCCATGCTCTGCTTTAAAAGGTTGATTCTTTGTTCCACACCAAGCTTTGTACCAAGAGCAAGATTCATGGTCTTGTGCCTCTGTGAATTTATTGATAGCCTCTTCTAGGCCAAACAGCATGTTTAAAACATGTATTTGACTGGAGATAATTGAAGAATAGAATGAATATTTCCTTTAGAAATGCAGGTCTATTTTTGCCACTAGTCATCACTACTAGTGGGAGGTAAAATTTTAACAAAGAAAACACAAATATATAGGTTCTGAAAGCACATTAGCTATGTGAGGTTTCCTGGGACAGCTACATCGGCAAATGCTCAGCTACATCTGCTACAGACTCTTTTGCTCCTTTTTCAGCAGGAAATTTATTGCTTTTTTCCATGTGATAGCTAACACCAATTACAAACAGACACCACAATGATAAGACCTGCACAATTATGTGTTATTCTTATTTGAGGTAAAGTTTACAAGCAGAAACTGCATCTTCTTTATTAGAAAAAGAAAGCACCATTGAAAAAACAAAAACAAACCCCTCATTAAGCTGTCAGACACAGAATATTTTCCTCAGGTCAGCTATTAGTTGGTCTAATGAAAGATATAACTCCCAGTAAATCTTGTTCTGCTTATGTCCTCCGAGTAAATCTCTTTAATTCTTGCTATCAAATTTATTTTATAAAAAGCTATTGCTCAACATTATTTAATCCTACCTCTGTCACTGCGAGCTTCATGACAGTCTTACTGGATCATGGTGGCCGTGTTTCCTGGGATATATCCTCTGATCCATGTACAACACAGAAGAGTCTCAGATACATCAACAAACTGAGTTGGTTTTGTGGGTTTTCTTAAACTACAAATGATTTTTGGAACCTCAGTGGCTTTAGGCATTGCTGCCATGCAGCGAGCAGGTAGTTCCACAGCTTTTTGCAGATGGTATCATTTGGAAGCAGACAATCTGTGTAACAGGGCAGCCCTATAATAAAGTCTTGCCCTGCTTGCAAAAGGCCCTAAGTTTTGAGCAGAGTTTGCAAAGATGTTAAGGCTCATCAGGCTGGCTCTGTCTGAACCTTTCTCAATCTGCCTGCAGCTTTGTTCTACTAAGTTTAGCTGTAGCAGCAATAATTGTATATACAAAACAGTAACACCAGCATCCTTTGTAGAATAATATATTTATGACTCTAACACAAATACGTAGCAACATAGGGCTGATATGAAAAGAGCGGCCTTGAGAAGGGATGACACAGGGCATGGTGGAGAGAAGCACTGACATTTGAGTGGTAGCGCAAAGGGCACAGGCTGGCACCGGGGACCCGTGGCTATGAACAACTCACCAATGGCCAGTTAAAGTGCAGACTTCAACCTGAACAAATTAGGGGCAATGAAGAGGGTGAAGACATAATATATAGCATATTTATGTGAAAGCCAGCACGTACAGTAAATTTGGGTGTAATGTGAAGATGTAGATCAATGAACAAAGAGCAAGATGTAGAAGCTTATTTGAAAACATACAAAAGGACCCAAAGTATATTGCAGAGTGAGGAGAAATAAGAAAACTTGAACATGACTAAATAGAACATTGGAACAGGCTGCCCAGGGAAGCGGTTGAGTCACCATCCCTGGAGGTATTTAAAAAATGTGTAGATGTGGCACTGAGGGAGATGGTTTAGTGATGGACTTGGCACTGCTGGGTTAACCATTGGGCACGATGATCTGAAAGGTCTTTCCCAACCTAAACAATTTTATGATTCCATGACCATCATAATTCCCCCTCTGACCCCACTAGAATGAAATCATCAACCTTAGGACCCACCGGTGTAGGGGAAGGGTGAGCATAACACCAGGAAAAGAGGTAGAAACAATTTGAAATGTATTATTATTCTTTCTTTTTATGCAATAATTACAGCTGGGCTAATAATTACTAGACTCCCAAGATTTCAGAAATGCTAACAATACATTCTTGGCTTTATATTATACACACACACACAAAAAGCAACAGGGGATGAGGAAACATATTTTTCTAATGAAAGGCTTCCAAGAGGAAAATCCAAAATACATTCACAGCTACAACACTTAGGCTTGTCTGTCCTGGAGATTAAGGAGTCTGCTAGCACCAAAGGGCATGAAACACAAGTTGAAACAGACTTTCATCATTCAGTAGGTGGACAGACACGTACACCATACCAAACAGCTCTGGAAAAGAGGTTGGACACATCCATTCATCATTCCCATGAGACGAAGTTTGCTGTAGCAGACAATCAAATTAATTAACTGCAGAATCTAATTTACCCAATTTCTTGCTAATTCTCCTATGGGTCGATTATTAAGCCTGACAAATTCCAGCCTGAAAGCACTTTGCTTGAAAAAAATAACAATTAGCAACAGGAAGGGAAGGAGTGAAAACTGGGACTCCACAACAGATGTGGAAATGGTTGCTTTTTTTTTTTTAAATCAGAAATAGAGTAAATGAAACAGCTTTGTAAATGCCTCACTGGTTTTATTTAAGCATAATATTTTGGAGGATGCAAGACTAGGCGATAAAAAACACTTAGTAGACCAGAAATCAATGGAGTGGTGCAGGCGAGGAGTTAATGCTTCATTTTTTTGCTAGAAACTAGACACATTGAAGACTCATTAAAATCTGTTTGCTGCTGGACTGAGTAGCTAGTTAACTACCACAACCAAAGGAGGCCCCACTCTCAGTTAAAAATACTTGTCACAGCTGGGAGATGTTCCATCCGGTCTAACCTGCCTTGTTGCCTTTGTGCTGGGCAGTGCTTTACAGTGTTTCAGCCCAGGGTTAGCCCAATATTTGCAGCATGTCCCTCTCTTTCACTGGAGAAGCCATCTGCTGAGGCAACTCCATGCTCTGCTCAGAGCTCAAAGACCTGTGGCTTGTTTGTTTCAGCTTTGTGAGCTCTGTATACACATTCCACCAGGATCTAGGTCAGAAAATGTTGCTTGAAGAAGAAACCACAAGCGAAGGGCCAAAAGAACTTCAGAATGATTTGTTGGTCACAATCCTCAGCCTGTAATATAAGGGCTGGATCACTGAAGTGCTTTCCAGTGGTGCCTCTGGGCCTGTTTCAAGAGTATGTACAATTTTCAGATTGCTAAAACCAGTAATTTTAATAATTTTTGAGGGACTGGCCTCCTTTGCATTCACATGGTAACCACTGTTCATGGGAATGCTGCCCAGTTCTTAAACCCAAACTCTCTATGACTGCCAGGGGAGGGTTTTCATTAGACAGCCCAGCCTCTAGCCTTGCCTTTTGCTGAGCTTCTGCCAGAAACAGAAGCATTTAGCAGCTCTTGGTGCTCATTACAAGACTTTTTAATCAGCTAAACTTTGACTGATGGCAGACTCATCACAGCAGACACAAGGCTGCATTTACTGTGCAGCTGCATTTATTGTGAAGCACTGACTTGTTATGATATTGGGTTCTGCTAATTAGTCTTTAAATAAATAATCCATCTGACTGTGGACAAGATTCTAGAGCTGTCAGGACAAGCCAAAGAAAACCATTAATTATAGACGATCTGAGTCCTCCCTCCCCAGACTTGCAGCGAATATGAATGAGCGAGAGGATCAGAGATCAGGCAGAAGTTGCAGGGACACTATTTGGATTACTTGCACAGTATGGTAGAATATAGGACCATAGTGTTTTAAGCTTTCAGTTTAAGAAAGAAGACAGACCATAAATCTACTCATTTTGAAATCACAGGGGTACCATTAAGATAACATCTTCGAATCTTTTGTGCAACACAAGTCAGATTGGTTTACCCACTTGTGGACTGTGGTCGGCATGGAGAGAGTCCTTACACTCCTTCACTTTGGCCCTTTAAATATGCCAAACTGAGATCTCAGTGAGCTCAATAGTGTAGGACAGTCCTTTAAAGTGTGTTTTGGACATTGCATGTGAGTGAATGTTCTCTGCTGGGGTTCAGATAGAGTATCAGTAATCACATCTGAACTAGACAAGTCCTCTCACAAGACCTGGGTATTCAACGGATGAGACTAAGATGGAGAATTCTCCTTAGGCAAACCATGTCGGTGTGTAACAAGCTTTGCCTATAAAAAGCTGTACTTATTACCAGTTGAGAGTATTTCTAGAAGATGAACTTGAGAAATGTTCATAGGAATAAAAGGTGACTTCTTTCCCATTTCACCCCAGTTTGTTGACTTTATAATTTATCTTTTTAATTCCTACTTGAACCTGACAAAATAACAACCCCTCACAGGTGAAAACCAAATAGATTTGGGAGAAAGTCTAAAATATTCCACCTTCCTCTGCTCATTGAGAAGTCTCCAAAAATCATGACACAGTTCATTACTTCATGACTACACTAATAAGGCATAAGGACTGCAGTCCATATCTGAACTACACCACAATCCTATGACAAACACGGGTGAACATGGTTCAAGGACATCTTTATGATAGAAAATCTGCTGCATTATGGAAAAAATTCAATTAACTGTAATGTTGAAAAAATTTTCCATAATTTAATTTTCTCATTAGAAACACTTGGCTCACTGATTTTCAGCCTTGACTTCCATCTCCTGGAATCTCTCATCCAGAGAAGAGACAGATGCTGGTGTATAGATATTCAGTGCCTTTTTGCTTTTATTTTGGTACAGTTGGTAGTGTCCCCTTGGATTTTAATTTCCCTAATGCTTATTGAAGTAATATCAGTGATAAAAGGCTGTTTGTAAAACCAAGGTGAAGTAATTTAGTTGAGTTGTCCCTTGAGCTGACAAAAAACTCTCAAAACACCACTTTTCTTTTAACAGGTCTGTACAGAGTCCCTGGAGGTCCAGACTGACCTCTTTTGAAGACAGTGGCAATGCTCTCCTTGACTTCACAGGGTCCAGCTCAGGACCTAAGTGGTTGCAAACGGGAGATCCTGGTCCCTGTGGCTCTATCCAGATTCAAATCAAGGAATCCCACAGTTCAGGCACACTGGATTTAGCCTCACATGGATACAAGGAGCCACCGACTTGCTGATCTCTGATCTCTGGCAGAAACAGCAGGACATGGCTGTTTGGCCACCCCTGCAAAAACTGTCTCATAAAACACCCACTAACATCAGATGCCAGGGGGAGTTTATGGCATAACACGGACTCCTCACGTAGAAAAACAACATTTTTTTTATCACTTAAAGTGTTGTTATTTTTTTACAGCTCTGGGCTGCCTAGATGACTAACTCTTCACAGCTAAACTAAAACTATATCATAACATTGTTGCAGCAGCTTCTGAAATTTTAAAAGGCAAAGCTGATTGAAATGCTGAATCTAAAAACCAAATCCCAGTCCCATAAGGAGATGGCGAGAGGTGATTAAAAAGCAAGCTAGTTGAAGATGAATGTTGATTTGAATTGGAGGTGAAAAAGCAGCAGATTTTGGATATGAAGTGACAAGGGTGCTCTGGCATATATATGTAAAAGTATATATGTATATGCTATACCTTGTTCATGCTGACGTGCAGGGCTGGCCATGGTCCAACTACCTTCACACTCTCCGTTTCTATTTTCTTCAGATGAGAAGTTTCATCATAAAGAAGGGGAAGTCCTGAGCTCAGTTCTAAAAGGATGCCCAAAAGAAAGAAAGAAAAAAACAGTCTGAAGGGAGGCTACAGAAGAACTGCAGATCAAGGCACTCAACTGCATTTGAAGAGACAGCGGTCAGCAAAGCATCTTCTCTGTAAGACCCTCTAAAATGTTTCATAATTATGCCTTTCGGGTCATGCTGCCTTTTTCTATTTAGCAAACAATTCCTCCCCCTCCTCCTTCTCACCCATCCTTTCATTTCAGCAGAGCTTTTGCCAGCTTTGGGCTAGATATTTCTCTCCTTCTTTCCTTACCTCCCCCCCGCCTCTACCCCCTCTATATTCTAAAACTCAGTCAACACCAGAGGGATTATTTATGCAGCCAAGGTGCCACTCTCAAAACATGTGATGTGTAAAGAGATCAGAGTATAGCTTTTGGCTTCTCTCAGACATCTTTATTTATATGCCAGCCTCTTTAAGACTGTTGTCAGGAATTTGCTGTGCTTTGTCAACAGAGATTTTGAGCAAGCCACCAACACAGAAAGACAAGGCAAAATACTTTTTCAGATAGTCCTGGAAGGTCTCTGTCAACATCTTGGGGATGGTGTGGCATCTATACGCATATTTGCAAGTACTCATCATGTGATGATTTAAATAATCTCTGTGTCCTTCTGTATTTCTTTTTGCCATTGATTCTAGATAATAGCAGTTGGGAACAATCCAGTTCTCTGGAGTCTGATTCAAAGCCTACTGAAATCAATAAAAACCTTGCGCTGACTGCAGTTTGGTTTGGATCAGGTTCTTAAGCTGTCCTAAGAATATTAAATATTACTCACTCAAGATCTAATTCTACAGCTGTTTAAATATACATTAAGAGCTTTGCTGACTAAAGACAAATTGCTAAAACCAGCTTATAGGGATATAAGCAAAAAGCTGGTTTTGGCATTAGTGAAACATTATCAGACCCTGAGGTAATAATGTCCTAGAAAGGGTTACAATATCAGCATTGACCTCCTCTTGGTGGTCTTTCATCACAAGTTAGTGTTGCCAGAGTTCAGCATTTCTCACATCACAGCTGCTTCTGTGGATATGAGACTCTGAAACTGCCTGATACCCAGGCAATAAATTACCACAGCCATAAAATAAGACATGATGATGGGTTTTGTTTTTTTTTGAAGAAACACAATCATTCTATTTTCCTCCTAAGAAAGAAAATGAAGGGGGGAAAGTGCCTTATTTAAATTATTCAAGTTTGCTATTATTTAAAGCTGATTTTTAAGCTGGGATTTCTTTGTTGCTGTTTAACGGGAGAGCTCTGGAGGACAAGCAGGCCAGCTTAGCCTTTTAACTCAATCTCAAAAACAAACAAAAGAAAACGCAAAACCCGAAGTCCTACAAAAGAAATACATTTCCTGAGTCAGCACTAAGTCTCGGCAAACCCAGGCTTTCATTCCAAGAAAGGAGCTGGCAGCACTGTGGTTTTTCAGAGCGCTGTTTTCAGCCTGAAACTCAGTCTGTGTTAGACCATTCTCTGCTCAGGGTTATGCAAGGTCTTTTGTAGCGAGTGGTTCAGGAATAAAGGATGCCTCTTTTTTAAGTGATAACCTGCA
Organism: Machaerirhynchus nigripectus; assembly: GCA_013397975.1. Taxonomy (NCBI): domain Eukaryota; kingdom Metazoa; phylum Chordata; class Aves; order Passeriformes; family Dicruridae; genus Machaerirhynchus; species Machaerirhynchus nigripectus. Next base: position 1,110,069 of record VZRQ01002919.1, on the reverse strand, counting down.
AGCTCAGCCCAGAGTTCAAGAGGCAGCCTGGGTCCCGTCTTCCTGTTCCTCATTTTCTGTCCTAAAAATCCTGTGAGCTGCACTGCGTATGTGTTGGCATCTGCTCTCAGTGATAGCCCCAGCTGCTGCCGGTGAATCTGCTCATGTGTACCTGGTAATCCATGCACGACGTTGCCATGCCAATTAGGCTCAGCAAGAGGCTCACCCTCTTCCCCGTAAGGCCAGCTGCTGTTGCATACAGTGGGACTGGGGCTCTGGAATACAATGGGGGAAGATGTGCTGCACCACAAGATGTGATGTGTGTACGTTAGCTCTGAGGTGAAGAGTAGCATCGCGAGTACAATAATCAGGCTGAGTGCAGGAAAACAACATCTTCTGCTGAGCTGCCTTCATAAACACACTCGTCAGATTTGTTTCACTGGATTTCATTTCCTCCAGTAATTGAAGTAGACAAATTACTTGGATTGTGAAAAATCAGGCAGGTCTGGCCTGGGTTTGTTTTCTGTTTGTTTCTGTAATGAAGTCCTGGGCTGTGAGTTTGCTGGGAAACATGCACTAATATTTAAAGGGAACCTTGGCTGGGGCATACTGTTATTTCCCTCTCTCCTGCCCGTGTCCTGCTAATTGCACTGGTATTTTGGCATTTCTCAGAATAGATGTAAGTGGAAGAAAGGCAGATGCTTTCTCCCTCTCTCAGCCTGATGGTGGGTACATATCAGTGGGTCACTCCATGTTCCACTTCAGATGAATTTAAAACCATCTCAGAGCTCAGTGATGAGTCCAGTCCATAGCAACTGGAATAAGTCACAAAACACCTGTGGTCCCATGGAAAAGCACAAGGTAGGTGAAGTGCTGGTGTCACCTCTGTCAGCCTTATGAGGAAGTTTCTGCTAGGATAGCATATTCCCCCTATGAGACCTTTTTGCTCTTCAGGCATTTCCACTTGAGATATTTTGGTCACAAGCACCCTCTTTCCTGAGAGTGTCCCTAGTTTAGTGACCACTTACTTCCTAGAAACACTTTCCCAGCACTGGCCTTTCCACACAGCCGGGAGCCAAACATCAGCCCCCCATGTCCTTATGTTCCTGAGGCAGACTGCTGATAGTGTCTCCGCTCTGCCTGATTTTTTCGTGTCCTACACACTGTGCCGTGTGTGCTGTCCCCAATAACTGGCCAATGGCCAGCATGCCCCTAACCGTTTCAGTACATGCACTGTGAATGTCTCCCACAGGCTCTCTACAAGAGTTTTCTCAGCTGAAATAGCCTGAGCAGCATTTTAATGAAACCATTAAAAACAAACCAAACCGAGTCCCCTGAGCACCAACCTTGAAAAGGCACTCAGACCTGTCACCCCAAGCTGCAAATGAGTAAGTCTGAATCTGTTTTAAGGGAAGTGCTCCTACCCAGACTGCCATTGCTCTCACAGCATAAACATGCCAGATGTAACCATGGACTGGATTCTCAAGGGAAATCAGCTTTGCACCTCCAGCCGGATGCACAGGCGCCACAGGGGATCAGCGATCGGTTGCAGTGGGGCAGCACAGCAGCACTAAGACACCCAGCACACGGCATGCACAGCTGCCTAAATAGCTCAGCTGGGAGCAGTCAGCATGGCTGCACCACAGCCTCCCCTCTGAGGTGTCCCGTCCCTTTCCACTCCCTTAGAGAAACTGGGAATTGGCATTCGGTGCTACTGGCATTGGGCAGGAACCAGCACTGATTCTCTTCTGAATCAAACAGTGTGGAACAGTCTTCAGCAGAGAAAGAGAAGAGAAAGGTAAATCTGTCTCCAGGAACAGGTGTCATACACGCCTTGGCTGCTGAAGTCCCCTCCAGAGCACAGAAGCTGCCAGACAGGCCAGAGAGGCTGCTCCCCACCAGCAGGGAGAGGCCCGGAGGAGAGGGCTCGCCCTCACCTTGCCTGGGGGTGGACATGGAGCCTCCTGGGCCCTAGTTTCATCTCACAGGTAACACACACTGGGCACAAAGAACTGTTCCTGATGTTTGCCTTTGTGCTCTTCTAGGCTTTCTCTAAGGTTATTTCTGCATCAAGGAGAAGCAGGAAAGCTGCGTGACTTGAGAGGAGACAGAGTGCTGGAATAAACACCCTGTGCTGTGTGGTTTTTGCTGTTTCTTTAATTACCTCTTGTCCTGCAGATGGGCCCACGGCAGGGCTGTGGGGAGCCGGAGACCAGCAGCACTGCTGGGGCTGAAGCTGGGGCTGAAGCTGGGGCTGAAGCTGGGGCCGTGGGAGTCTGACATGGAGTTGTGGGCTGGATGGAGCGAGCCCCGAGGAGGAGGTCGGGGCAAGCAGGGCCAGCAGTGCCCTCTGGGTCGGGACACTCAGCAGCAGCATAGCTGGCTCTGAACGAATTTCCTGGCATGCTTCAGCTCTAATTTGGGAAAGGAAAATATGGGCTGGCACACCCTCCAGAAAGGTCACCGCCTCCCACTGTGCCCGGCTGACAGCCGGGGAGGTTTTCCAGCACAGCCTTGCCGGCATCCCCCCACAGCCTGTGCCCAGCCGGCAGCCAGGGCGGCCCTGCGACCGACAGGCCGAGGCCCGGCAGGCGCAAGGCCGGGTGAGCTGCCAGCAGCCCCTCAACAGGACGGGCTGCGCTCCCCTCCTGGATGGTGTCGGCCGCTGCAGAGAGGGGCCGAGATGCAAATCCCTGTCAGTGGCAAAGGAGCATCCAGCAGCCTGCTCTGAGCCTATATGGCTGTGCCAGGCAGGGGATGGCCATGCTCCATGTCAGCCCCATGTGCTTCCCAGCGTGAAGGTACACCGGAGTGCAGTATACGGTCAGTGGAAAACAGCACATCTTCTGGAGGTTGCTCTTAAGGGAGCAGCTTCATTGAAAGGCCCAGCAAGCAAGTTGTATTGCTGCTTAGGATTCCTTCCTTAAATGTCTACAATACCTTGAATTTTATTTCTTGAGATTCTCTCCTAAAAACTATCTCACTCTCTTGGAGAAAGAAAATTAAACAAAATGTTTCTGAGCTTCTGAAACAAAGTCTGATTAAAGTCCTTGTCCAGGTAGGTGCCTGTGCAATACTGCTGAGGTGGGACAGACTTACAGTCAAGGTCACTCAGTACAGTAAAGACCCTGGTTTCAGGAATTTGAAAATTGACAGATTAACTGACCAGGGTGAAAGTTTCCATAATGGATAGCTATCTCAGGGTGATTTACAGTTATGAAGGCAAAAACTGGGCAAGGGAAGAACTCCTCGTTTCCTAGAGACAAAGAATATTATAGATCATACCTTGTTTTGCCCATCATCTGACATTCTTACACAGCTTCAGCATCTGACACACTGCAGAGTGCAGAGATTGTAAATCTGGAGAGTAGGAAGTAGGACTGATCAATGGCAGGGATGTTTCTCTTCCAGTTCCTGTGTATTTGGCCAAGCTCCATACCCTTAAAAATGACTGTACACATTCAGCAGCAGAGAATTCTACCCAAACTGCCCAAGACTGCACCAGGAATGGACAACCTTCTCTCCTCTTTGCTTTCTACAAGCCAGGAATTTCTCCACTAAGGAAGCAAGCATATTCCAGTCTCGGTAGGTAAAGCCTGTAATTGTTCCCATTACCCAAACTAAAAGCAAGATGCTGTATGTCCAGTGCTCCAAAATTTCTGCTGCCCGTGCCCAGACGAAAACAAGATCCAAACAATGAGGGCTGAATGCCAGCTGGGCAGATCAGTGAAAGACAATAGCAGATGAGGGTACGTTTGTGAAACTATCCAAAGAGTAACAACGAATAAATAGCCTGTGCCAAGTGGTTAGGGAGTCAGATTCTGAGACTAATGGGGTATTTGTTCAGCTATGGAACACCCATCTAACACCAAATCCCGCAACCCTGTAGCAAAGCCAGGAAATTGCAAATCTTGTCTCATGTGCACATGCTACAAAGCTAGCAAATAATAACAGGAAGCACATTCTTCAAGGAGGAAAACTGAAACACACAGTTTTCCTTTCCTGTCCTTTTCCTCCTTGTCAGAGACAAACCTGAAAGCAGCACAGTTACCGAAATGACAATCACTGCAGTGGACTTACTGGTTGGGTTTGGAACTGCAGAAACAATGTCCTTTGTGTCGGGAGCAAGGGCACCGTAATTGGCGTGGTGGTGGTGGTGCCGATGGTGGTGGTGGTGCCTTGCAGCCATTTTTGTGGTATATGGAGTGCCACCATTCTCCTCAATGTTGAACGGATGCAGATCGCTGTTGTTCAAGGGATAGCTACAAAATAAATTCAGTTCAAATTAGAGCAGTAAACAGTAGCACCAACTGTGTTCTTTCGGAGAGACAGAGTGAAAACTTTCTTGGGAAAAAATGCACAGCTTTTTGTAAATAAAAATTTTAATGAGGTATATCCCAAATCTTTAGAGTTTTCTATCTCCATGAGATTTATCTGGTGAGGAAAAAGGATGCCTCTGCTTGTTGGTATGACTTTAAGATCAGAATTATTTTTGATTTTACACACTACACAATCTCTGCTAGAATCTTTCCTGGGATAGGAAAGTCATCAGGCAGAAAACAAAAACTCCTTTTAAAGTGAAATTGTCCAAAGAGCAGACCAAGGAGCAGTCTCAGAGTAACACTACATTCCTGAGAATGTTCAGGTCTCTAAACTTACGGTGCAAAATAGCTATATGAAAAAATTCTGACTTAGGGAAAAAATGGAGAAATAAAACATTTTACAGGTAACAACATGCAAAATAGCACTTGCTCAAAAAGGAATTGTACCTGTGCTGGTATTACTAGTTTGGGCTTTGGTGGGGTTTTATTGCATGTGTTTAGCTAGGAGATTAACTATTGTCAGTCTACAATGTATGGCAAATGGGGACACATTGACATTAATTCAGCAGCTCTAACTCAGAGGTAACAAATGACACTGCTGCTTTTCTTCATTAGCTTTAACTGATGCTGTTCCAGTTTATTGTTTGAAATTACGATGAATTTCTAGAAATGCTGTTTTCTCTCCATTCCAGCAACCAAAAAAGATTGAGATAACTCTACATAAATGCTGCAAATGACTTGAATGTGCTTTCCTCAGAGGAGTGCTTAAAATTTTTATAAGGTTTTAACTTATTCTATAGTAGTGCATTAGACAGTAGTTGCAGTAAATCAATTCATTTCAACAAAAGATGAATCCCCTGCCTATTTGAAATATGCTAAAGAAATTATATCTTCAGCTGCATGGGTTTTCAGTTTTCTTTTATTACTAACAGCAACCAAAAACCTGACAATATGAAATGAAGGCAAACCAAATAATTAAAGGAACAATGAATAAATTACACCTAAGATACTTGCTACATATGTTCTGTGCAGATTACTTAGGGATTCAAAGCAAAATTAACCAGTCATCTGCAAATAAACACATCTGTATCATTTCCAAAGTTATACTGAAACACACAGCTTGGTACATCATTAATAACCACTGTCTTCTGAGCAACAGCTTCAGACAACGTGAGGTTTCTGACTGGGTACTAATTGAATAATAATTTTATGCTGGTTACCTTTTGAAAGCAGGAGGCGGGGAGGGGAATGTTGTGTATATTACTCTTGGCAGGTTCCCGGCATGTAGCAACCACTGCCAGTAAAGGCCATTCTGATGCCTTTTCTGCCTTAAGGAAACAATACAAATAGGTGTCTGATCCACAGGGGACAGCTTTCGTGAGCTCAGATAATCCAGGACTGGTCTGTCTTTTCAAACTACACTACATCTTTACTGCTATAATCAAATCAAGCAAGTGCCTACAGGAGGGAAATGGTACAGGCTAATGAGATTGCACACTAATTGTAGCAGCTCTCCTGCACTTTCCCTTCAAGGGCTTTGGATTAGTGGGACATTTTTTGACTGAGAGGATAGGGGGTTTTGTTCACATGGTTAAAACCCTGATGGGAAATAAGATCTGTTTGGGGCTGGAGCCTCAGCACATCTTTTTTTCTTCATCTGATTCAATTTTTTTCAAGACACAAAACCCTTCGTGCTTGGGAGTTTCTTTCATTTCACCCACTGGCAGCCTGGTTTAGTAGATTTTCAATTGGTCTTTTTAAAATGAATCACACCAAATCTTTACACTGACTCCTCATACTGCGTGGGCCCAAGGTATCTTCCATGCTGAAATGGGAATGAGCTGAGCAACTGAATGAGCCAGCTGAATTGCCCTCTGGCATGAGGGCAAACGTGCACCAAATTCTCTAGATGTATTTCTTGACTGTCCAGAGAGGAGAGTAGAATGTAAAATGCAAAATGAAAAATGCAGGGAGACCATTATGTCAAAGAAGTAAAGAGCTAGCCCAGCAAAGCTGATGTTCAGCTATGCACTGAAATCCCTGAGGACAGCAGGTCACAAAGCTCCAGACAGGGTGTCACTATCAAGGCAGAGCACTCTGATGCGAAATCCCACATTCAAGCTGCCGACCCATGTAAAAGCACGTGGTCATCTGCACTCTTTCAGGGCTGGCAGCAACTGGCAGATGTCGAGGCAAACTCCTCTCAGGGTCAGCCAGCTCTTGCACTTCGATGCATACGAGGTTGGGCATTTGCATGGATACCGTCACTACCAAGGGGTTACTGAACAATCAGAAACAACAGGCCTTGCAGCAGCCCCAGAGCCTGCCAGCTAGAAAAGCTGACAGTACCAAAAAAGAAATGCCATGAATAGTCCAAATCAATTTTTTGTGTACTCTCTCATATATATTTTAGGGGCACATTGGACTGCAGTTTCTACAAGGTGGCATCATTATTACCTCATATCACATCTGGTTTTCATCTTTCTGTTCTTCCACTGTCTTAACTACAGAGACTTGACACTTCTTCACTCAATGCATCCTTTTGTCACTAACTTTGCTTTCTATTGCTTGCTTCTATCTGGCTTACCCGAGTGGAAAACATGCTCATGTATCCTCCCCAGTCCACTGACCTAAATAAATCACTACTTTCCGTGCACCAACTTTTTGACCATATCCAAAGGTATTCATACTCCTGACCTCCAGGAATTCATTCTTGCTCCCCAGATATCAAGCAATGCTCTCAGACTATGTGCATTATGTGGACAGTTAGCAATTTTCATCCTTTCTCTTGCACCTGCCTTCTGGCCATCCTAATATGCCAATATCACACCTTTGGTTTACTTTTTAATCATCAATTGCCTGTCCTACAGGTTTCCTCTTTCTCTGCTGTTATTTACCTGTGTGGCTTTCTCAACAAGCTCCAGCTGTTTCCTATACAGACAGCTCCTGTCCTTCAAGGAAAATGAGGCAGGGCCCTACAGGTAACTGTGCAAAGGAAACAAACATTTCTTCTTTGACCCTCACTCAGGAAAAGGCACTCCTAAGGATTCAGTTTCTGGAGGCTGAACCTTCAAAAAAGCCACTCAGTGATGACAAGGTTAGTACTGCCTTTAGCCTCAAATTCACATTAATTACTTCCTTCTGACCAAAAAGGCAGCACATTGAGGAACAAGGCAAATAATGTGTGTCTATTAATTTCCTTTTCTATTTTAAAATTTTTATTTACATTACTAGTCTTCTGTCTCAATTTTACCCTCCTCACACTTTACCCAAAAAGCTCTTTTCAGTAGGCATTTTTAGATTTCATGTGCTCCAGTCACCTACTGGACATCAAACCATGTCTCTAGTGTACAATCCAGACACACAACAACAGTGTTAAGAGGACATAGGAAAATGGGGAAGAGGAAAGTTTTTGAAAGCCTTCAAAACCAAAGTACACAGGTCTGTGTTACCTGAACTGAACCGCCAACACCTTCGCTAGCAGAGACTCCATGACCCTCCTTTGCAATCGATTTCAGTGTCTCAGCATGCCTACACTTATTTCTTTGTTTATTCTGTCTCCTTTACTGCAATTTAAACCACTATTTTATCTCCCATCCATCACAGACACAGTGAGAAGGTTATTTCTTGCTACAGAAGCCTGTGTTTTTGAAAAACACCCTTTACATCTCCCCTCAGTCTGAAGAGCTCTGAATTCCTCAGTTGCCCCTCACAGGTCACACATTCCCTACAGCTCTGAAACATCTTGCCATCCCTGCCCACCTGGCTGCCCCCTGCTCTGCTTCCAACATGTGGTGCTAAGAACTGGACAAGCCATTCCAGCTGAGGCCTGGAAGAGGAAGGGTTGCTTTCCATGTTCTACAGGATCTACTCCTGTTTATACACTGGAATATGAAATTATTTTCTATATAGCCTGAGATTGTTGACTCATATTTTAACTTATAATCCTCAGGAACATCGGATCCTTTGCTAAACTGGCCAGGTTTCCAGCCCCACAACCTCAGCTGTGCCACATGCTACTCCTACGTAACAGCACAAACATTCCTTCTGAGCTGCACCCTAATCTTTCTGATGTGCTAAGATCAATACCTGATCAGGATTTTTCTCTCATCTATGACAGGCCTGGTATGCAAGGACTCCCATTTTGGTGTAACCTGTGAGCAACAAGGGGTTTTTAAAAAACGTAATTGCCCTTCCTTGCCATCCTTCCAGCTGCCATCCTCAGTCTCCTGTAGAACACAACTGTCTAGCTCTGCAGAAATATCTTCCACCTGTGTCCCAGAGCAGGCTTATTCTTGCACCCTGCCCATGTCCCCTGTCTCCCTGTCCACTCTTCCTCTAGGCATCTCCCACCTGTCTGAAGTTACACTTGGAGAGCAAATGGTGGGACTTTCTTCTCTTCTCTCCATGGGGAGGCTGGAGGGGCAATAGCAGAAAGCAGGCTCAAATAATCGTGCCTTGTGGATAACTAAAAGAGTTTAGACCTTTCCTACTATAGCTGAATAGGCTTTAAAAAGTCCCAGGCTTCTAGGTCTGGTTTTGGTAAGCAACCTTCAACAATTACCACACCCACCTCTATTTGCTTTGAACCTTCCTCCTGCACCAAACCACTGCAATTTTCCAGTATTTAAAAATCCTCAAACTTTCCACGAACATCTTCACAAACGCTCTCAATCCTCCCCCATCTGTAGCTTGGAGCAAGCCTGGTGGTGATTTGCACAGGTTTTGGCAGCAAAAATTCACACTGCTGGCTTTGTACTGAATGTGCTGGGAGGTGTATCACCCATCGCTGTATCATTACAATACCTTCTCAAACATCAAAACAGGCTTTAGATGTGCTCCCAAACGGCAGCCAGGGGAAGTGCTGTGGTGCCTGTTAACATATATGTGTATTAAAGTGTATGTAATGAAAGCAGCCATTGCATGTGAAACTTCAGCGTGGCAGCTGGGGGGAGGAGACTTAACAGCTGTGCTGAGCCAAACATTCATTTTTGGGTTTATTATCTCCCTTTATTCAGAGGAAGGAGGGTAGACTTTGGGTTAATTCCCTGCCCATGCTTCAACAGCAGTTAAAAAAAACCCAAATAAACCACAATGAACTTTTGGACAACCTTCCTTTAATCATATTTAGAATCACACATACCACTTGTTTTGCTAAAGCATGGCAAGTGGCACAGAGAGAGAAGGAATTTTGCAGTCTCTGAAAATGTCCCTGTGGAGAGCAAAGAAGAGGAAATGCAGGGATAGGAAGAAGGCAGTACGTGTGAGTATCAGTTCATGGCCAGGACCATTGGACTGAAGCAAAAGACTTGACTCAGTGTTACATGAGAAGGGAACACAGACCACAGCAGGATGACTGCAATAACAGAGAGAGTGTGAACTTCTATTTTACAGCCAAGGATTGGGACATATAAAAGCAATGAGTATTCCTAAGTAAAGGCAAACTGGGATCACTAAACCTATGTTGTTTTTTTCCTGCACCATGTAACCAAGATCTCTTTGTTAGCCAGAATTGGCTTCCTGAGCTGTGTGAAGTGTAACTAAAGCTAACAGTGCAGTTACACTTCCATGCTCTGCTCTGACACCAGGACAACACAGCTGGCCCATTTGCTTCCTTCAGGGAAGGCATGGAAAATGTCTTGCTGTGTTGCAGATTTCTTTCCCTGCTGCCAGGGATGATCCACAGTCCCCATCCAATCCTAGGGACACCTCAGAAAGCAGAGCAGGCAGCCAGCAGCCTTCTCCCAGACAACCTTGTAATTAAAGAGAAAATGGTAACGGGGAAAAAATATATTAATAAATAGTGACGGAGGCCTGCTGTAGGATACAAGATGCTGAACTAAGTTTTGAAGCAAGAGCAATCTGGAATTCTCCACAAGAAGAATAAAGCCCACAGCAAAGCATGCTCTAATAAAATACCAAGGAACAAATCTTGACTCGATAAAGACATTGTCCTCATAGATTTCACCTTATCTGCATAAAGATCATTAAAAAAATACTGTCTTGCAAAACTGTCATGCAAAATATGCCCACTGGGGAACTAAGCTTGCTTTTCTTCATTTACAAATGGTGTTAATTAACAGTAACTATAGCTAATGATATTTAATCACCTGTCAAAAGAAATTCATTGTCCCAGATGTCCTTGTCGATGAGAAAATTCTGAAAAGCAGACATAAAATTTTCTAAGACCAAGATCCTCCCTCAAGTCTGCTGCCTTCCCCTTTCAGACAGAGGCAATGTATTCCTGTCCTTAGGAAATAAAACAACTTACGGTGGCTAATCTAAGCTAGCTAGCTCAGGTTAAAACAGGAACAAAACCAAGCAAGGAACTGAGGCCTCTGAAGCAGCCTGCAGCTGGTCTTGGATTGCTAGCCATGGTACAGCTTTTCCCAGCACTTAACCCATTAAATAACTCAGCTCCTGTGAGCTAAGCACATCTCTGTCTCATCTTTACTGTGCTCAGTATCACGTTGCTGCCAAAGGATGCAGAGAGAAGCAGGCACAGGCCTGAGCCTTAGTTAAGAGACAAAAACACGAGAAATCACAGGATGTGACAAAAGAAGTTCCTGGACATAAATGATGAAGGCAGAAGCAGCTAAAAAAACTTATAGAGCGTGTCCAGAGGACTGGTGGAACTCATAGGTACTTATGGTGGGGCTACATGAGCAATGGCCAAACATCACAGAGCTCTGAAAGGGGAGTATCAGGGTCTCTTGGGTGAGAACAACCTTGCAAAGCCAGCACTGTCTAGGAAACTGTATCAGTAACTCTGTAAGGTCCAAACTACCGTGGTAGCCTTGGGAAATTTGAGTATGGATTTAACAAAACCAAAAGCAATGGAGGGAAAAAGCAGGAGTGACTGCAAGGAGACGAGAGAAAGGAAAGAGGAGAATTCAGGTACATCAGGATGCACATGAGAAAATTGAGAAAAGTGACCAGCCCCATGTCAGCAAGCTGCTGGTCAGTCAGCTTGGCTGGTCGAGCTCCAATCACCACAGTTCAGGGCATCTTCTCAACTGCAGTCCAATTTTCTGTGGAGGTGTATGCGTCGAGGCTGGAGGTCTGTGTGCTGCCCCACGTTTGTGAGCTGCTGTTTGTGCGTGCAGGTGCTGCTCAAGGTACTGCCCTTCAGCTCCTCTGCTCAAAAGGCTGGCTGAGTGGGTGCTCTGTCAGCATTTACATCTCTGGAACGAATGCTCAGCATCTCACCCTGGGCTGTGAAGCCAGGAACTACGGCAGCCTTGCATCTAGCAGATTAGAAAGGTGTAATCCCTTTAGCCTTGAGGCCAATCCACTGGATTTGGCTTCCTTTAACAATATGCTCCAAGCTTACAAAATCTCCTTTCTGTCCCTGTCCTTACTAAGCGGAAATTGCTTGGGAAAACCGTGTTTTAAAAGACATTAATCAAACTGTGTAATTTTCATGCTTCTAAATTATTCTGATTCTGAATGCTGCTAATGCTTTACAAAAAATATGCTGTCTTGTGAATTTCCAGTAATTTTCCATAACTTTAAAGTCCAGTGTGAACACAACTGAGTCCATTGCCACGCAAATGACTTCTTTTTAGGTTACAGATTTTTGCCTTTTTAAAATAAGACAGTATTAACAGGTAAAAATAGTACAAAATCAATCACTCAGCACAGCAAGGCCTCTCTTAATTACACATTTACAAGCTCTGCCCTATCTCTGGGCAGGTTCTCACTTCAGTACTGGGGCAACTTATCTGATTTACAGCAGGAAATTGTTCATTTTACCTTTAAAGCCAGTTGTGGGTTTTTTTAAGTTAGAAATTGAGAATGAGACACATACATTCAATGCAACCATTGAAACTGAAAATGAATAATAACAAACAAAGGCCTCCTGGGCTCAAAATTTTGATACAGAAGGAGCATCCAATTTTACATTCAAGTTCCTTGAAGTTTCCTTCAAATCAACCTTGCTACTCATTCAGAGAACCCCAGGTGCTGAAGACACAGATGCTGAAATCACAAAGCTCCCTTGCCTCTTTTATTTCTCTTCTCCATTCCCAGAGCTTCTAGCAGAATCCATTGCTTTTCATTTTCTAGTTCCTTTCTTTTGCACATAACACTGTAAAATTCTGCTTCTCCTAAACGCTCTACTTAAGCTTTTTGTCTCCCTGACCCATTTTTTTCCTGAGCTCTTCCTTCCTGTTTGACTCCTGTATTCCTACTGATGAGAAAGACTCAACTCGGCGGCACCGATGCTGGCTCTGCTGCTTGCCAGCAAGGCCTTAATTTTCAGGGCCTTGGCCTCTGGAGATGAAAAGAAACAGCCACTCTGTCATCTGTTTAGGTACTGAGTTCATTACTATGCAATTACACAATTTAGAGAGCACTGGAGATTCATTAATGATTTGTGCTTCTCTAAGGAAGACAGAATTGCAGAAATTGGTAATGGCAGGTAAACTACTGTGATTATAACTCCAGCAAGAGAGTATTATGGGTTTAGGGAGGAAAAGGTAACTTATAAATAATTAGCCTCTTATCCGGGGTTTAACTGCATTAATTAGATCAGTACTTCCTACTTCTCATTAGGTGTGGCTACTTCTTTCATTTTTGTCGTCACTCGGAAAGTAGAAGATGTTTTTCACTGCCTCAGTTAAAAAAAGAAGAAATAATGTTTTTTATATTTCATCATAAGACATTGTAAAGCCAGGAACTAGAGGTTTTCCAAAGTGTTTCTGTGTGAAACATCTATTTTTGTGTAATTCAAAACATCTTCAAATCATCTTTCATTTGATGAGCTGCAGATTTTGCTGTTTGATTGTTTTAAAGATAAAGGTCATACTACTAGCGCTATGAAAGGAAAAGGAAGAGGAAAGGGAAGAGGAAAAGAAAGAGCAAGATGAAAATGGAAAAGAAAAAAAAATCAAGCACATTACAAACTTAAAAGATACTACATTCATGGTGGAAATATAATTGTGGTGGCAATTTGAAAACAGAACCCTACAGGCATTTGCACTGGTTCCCATTAGCTTAATATTTATCTTAGTTTTAAATTGGCAGATTCCTCAGTTCTGAGAGGCTGTGATGATTAAGGCAGTCATCACGAATGCTTCTTCTGCTAGTGACAAACTAGATTTCTTCTGAAGAGATACAGTCAACAGATCATGGAAGATAAGGTGCCACCAAACCCAAAGGAGTATCCCACAGTCATTAGAAAGCTGTTACGCAAAAAACACATAACAAAGTAGTAACACTGGGTCTGGCTGGTGGAACTTCTTATCTCCACCAATCTGTGTGCCAAGTCTGCCAAGATTCTAACTGAAGGGGGAAAAAAATCACCATCTTTAGAAAAACTGGATGGAAGATAGAGGGTTTTCTTAAAAAATCTCTTTTTCCTGTTCAAAACTGAAAGTGTATTACATGCAGAAATTACAAGCAATTTGCAAATTATTACAGACATGCCTGTATTTTCTGTAGCAAGATGCTCATATCTGCAGGGGACAGTGCACAGGGAGGCCTGACACGTGAACTTTACAATTAAATTCAGATTAACACTCGTAGAAACAGCTCTTTGAAAGTAAGTTGTTTTGCTTAAAAGTACAGTCATGAAACAGTCATTAGTAAGCGCTTGAGAGCAGCATTTAGTCTGGAGATGATTAATATCCATGGAAGAACTCCAACTGAATTATCTGTTGGGGGTTTTTTGGGGCTTTTTGTTTGTTTGTTGTGGTTTCTTTTGGTGATGCAGTGGCAACAAGAGCAACAGCACATACACTGAGGAAGGGAAACTTTGGCCAGTCACTTCAAGGTTCAACAGCAGGTAGAAAACAAAGGAAACCAAACAAGGTCTTCATGATCACCATACGCTGCTTTGCCATGCACTGCAGGAAGCAGACAGAGAAGTGTGGCCCACCTCTTTGTTTTTTTCTGATCTGATTTGACTAGCATTGTTTTTTTCCAAAAGCTGCATCTTTCTACATGCTTCCTGAGGAAGGAGGACTGATTTTCCTGCAGGCTCTTCAACACTAAAGCTCGGGAGCAGCGTAAGAGCACTGTGATTTTCCAAGCAAGTGCAGTTTGACTGTAATGTAGGAAAAAGTATTCTGAAACAGTTCAAAATCTCCATCCTCACAATGTAGTACAAGTTTGGTTAGGGTGCAGAGTGTTAGTGCAAGCTGGCTCTCGAGGTTTCATGGCTAGCACATGAAACTTTTATCTCAGCAAAAGAAGCCAGGGTCCTGGTGGACCAGTGCCCTTTCAAAGCGTAACACACAGAGCCTGAGGTCAATTAAAAAAACCACATTTCCTAATTTATGTCCATTAATGCTGGTCTGTAGCTGCTCTGGCTCCAGCAGTCTCTTTAGCTGCCATTAGCAATGCTGCAATGACAGCATTCCCCCTTCAGGTCTGTTTTCCTTGGTTCTCTGCTGCAGAGTAGTAGGAAAACCACTCATTGCCAACAGTCTTTCCAGAGATCTGGCATGTCAGGTTAGATGGATGTGCATCAAAACTTCTCTCCTTTGAGGCAGGTAGAAGAAGCCTGCCTGCTTGATACACAAACTGAAAACATTCCTCCTCTGAAACGAGATGATTGCCGTGCTGAACTGTCTTTCTCCTCTCTCTCAGAAAGCCCCATCTCGCCAACTTTGATGCCTGAGAAGTAGGAGATACACTCGGTTTCACTTTTTCCCTGCTGCCTTTGATGTTCCCCAGCTCATTCCTTGCCAGCACCTGAAATTCCATTTTCAAAATTACTTGCAAGCTCTGACACTCTTTCTCTTGCAGATTCTGAAGAGACATCTTCTGCGGCGCTCATCCAATGGAATAGAAAATCGCATTTTACATCACCAGGCCATAATATATGCTTTGTTGCCATCCACAGTGTGAGAAAATAATCCTCCTCTTGGTCAGTTTGCATACGGGTTCAATGATAAAAGGGTCCAGAAGGACTTAATTCTTTCCTTTAAGTATGCAAACCCCTGACTGCCAGCTTTAGAAATGCGTTATAAAACCTGATTCCTTTGTTCACTTTGCCTGTGACTCATATCAGCTAGAGAAAAATAGCTGAAAATGAAAGTTTGAAGAAAAAGCCCACACTGAAACAATATATTGAAAGTGACAACACTTTCAGCGTTGTATTTCAGGTATCAAATTTCAGTTTTCAATATTAGTCATTAGTTTGCATGCCAGGGCCTGGCTGGGGCTGAAAAGTGATATATTTTAGCTGGTGTTACAGATGTGGTGTCACAGTGTCACCAGCTTTTCGATTCCCCCAGCAGTTCCTGGGGGAGAGGACATAGGATTACAGTTATTACAAGGTAATCCCCCCTCCAAATCCGACTACATAGAGTGCAGAGCCAGGCTTGAGCCCTGCTAGGGAAGATCTGGTTTCCAGCTTTATTAAATACAGGAGGAAGGTGTGCAGAGAGATGATCAAAAGATACCCTCAGCCAGGTTGTATCAATTAATTCTCCAGCACATGGAAGAAGTGATTCCCTGTTGGACTTCAGATGAGTGTAATTTCCCCAATGCCTATCACTATACTCAGACTTCTGTTCCATCCCCCCCAGACTGATGCAAGGATCGTGTTTATCACCTGTAATCAGATTACAGAAGTTTCCAAGTGGACTTGTAGAAAGGTTTCACACAATGAACACACTTCAGAACAGGGTGGAGAAAGTTTGCACATGCAGTTCAATAGGTACTCCTGAGAACACATTTCATTCGGATTAAGAAGGTGGTACTTCCTTTAGACAACTTTCAAAAGCTTTTTTTAAAGAAAACCCCAAACTTCCCTATGTGTATTTAGAACACATTTAAAATGTGTTGACTTAGAACGACTCTGTAACATGCTCTTTGGTAAAAACTGCGCATTTCCTCATGAGGAACTCCTAGTTAAAGTAATTCAGGAGTGTATAAACACTCACATACCAGGGCCATCAAGTTCCTGTATTGAGTTTGTGCCTATGAACTACCAGAGGATTCCTGCAGCAGCCCAAATTTAAGATGTAGTATTGATTTATATTGCCAGAGCTTTCCCAAGAGTTTAAACAAAACTTGCTGCTATGTTTAACAACAGACTCAACCAAGCATTTTCCACTTTTCTTCTCTCTCCCTTCCCTACATGTAATCTGGTTTCTGATGCAGTTCTTTGTGTTGCTTCAAACTAAAAATTGTAATCTTAGCATCACAAGACCTGTGTTACTTGTTAGAAACAAACTGTTGTGAGTTACGACTGTGCTAATTTTAGAAAAAAAAGGCCAATGTGCTTTATTTTATTTAAAGCAGCTCTTTTATACTACCCTGTTCAGACAGATACCACCCTTATCCACCTTTGTTCAGGAGACGTAAGCTGCACAGGTCAGAGCGATGCTGGGGTGAGAGAGGACACAGGTGGGTATGCTCCCTCTTCCCAACTGCATCCTAGCCCATTTGCTACAAGAAGCCAACTACATCCAGAGGAAGAAAGGACAGAGACATTTATCTCTTCTTACCTAGCTGATTGCTCCGTGACTTGGCTGGTTCAGATTTCTGCAGACAGCAGGGAGGATGAGGGATGCACAAGTGAAAAGGGAGTGCAGAATGTGTGGGCTCCTCCTCCAGAGAAGCAGGATGGTAAGCGCTTCCCTCGGGGCGACACACACAGACTGCAGAACACACAAGGCCCACAGGTTGTTCTTCACCCGTGTGCCTGAGGCATTTTAACACGTACAGGACCAGTTAGGCCTTGTGCTGTCTTTTCTTGCAGTCTGTCAGGGAACGGATCCCTCGTTCAGTGCAACTCCAGCAACAAACCAAACCACACATAACAACACAGGATGAGGTGGGACACTGGCAACAAACCACATGGAAGCTGACAAGGTTGTATGACAAGAAAGATACTGTATTATGAATGTAGGTGTATAAATAATAAAGCACCAATGCCCCACAATTTAATGTGAGTATTCAAACAACCCTCCTCCAGAGTGCTTTCAGAGCAGCAGCTAAACTAGACTTTTGTTCCAGTGGCTCCAACTAAGTTTCTCTTTCTTCCTTTCTCAAATAAAGTGCTGCTGAAATAGAGGAAGACTAGTCTGGGGACACCAAAGTCAGCCTCTGTGATTACACACCTTAGGCTTACTCTGGCATTTTCACATCTCAGTGCACAATTGCTTTATTGTCTTCCCCTCTCTACAGACTGTACTGGAAACATCGATCCACCACAGCATTAGTAACTACAGGGGAAATCAGGTACAAACATAAGTTACAGCATATCTATCCACCCTCCCCCAAAATCTTCCAAAAATAAATAATGCATCATAACCAGATCAACAAGATTGACATTTTTTATTTGTACTTAGCACATACAGGAAAGATCAAAACAAATAATAAAAGATAGCATTTGTAAACAAATGTATTTCACAGAAAGTTATAAACTACCAAATTTTCTCTGCAAAAATTCTTTATAGTCATTTATAAATGTGTATGTATCAAAATCAAGTTAAAAACTACTTCATTTTGAAAACATCCCAAATGAAGATTCATTCATTCCAACAACTTCAGAGAGACCACAGATGTAAGGCCTAACTAAAACAAATGCATGAGTGAAGATGGCACTGTGATTTTTGGTTTAAAGGTAACAAAAAAGTCTGCAAGTGATCAAAATACCAGCCAGTCTAATTCAAAGTCCTAGGTCTTTAAAATACACATTCAACTTCACAAATGTCTAACTTTAAAAAAATAGAGCTATTCCACTGGAATGCCCTCATTTTTTTAATGTACTGATTATATGCTGTATTTTTGAACCCACTCAGAGAAAAGTTATCAGTAGGTAGTTTCATGTAATTATAAAGTTCACTTCCATAACCACATTAAAAATAAGATGACAGCAGCACCCTTTTAACAAGGATTAATTTTTAACATTCTTGCCTTTATAGCAGCAGGTATGGTTTTGGGGAATGCTATCAATATAATCAGTAAGTAAAAAAAAATATATATACTTTGTGAAATTTATTACAGTGTTCTTTCCCTATACTTGTTCTCAAAGTTAGGTAAGCACCTCTATTTTTTCCACAGAACACAAAAATTAGAAACAAATGACATCCAAACCTATGACTGCCTCAGTAGGCTCCCTTTGTTGGTGGCCCACAAGCCAATTTGATTGCCAGTATGAATTCCGTTTTTTCCTCCCTCCAATCTCCTATTTGTATGCCAACTAAAAAACAAGGTTCTCAAACTTCATCTATTAATTTGACTCAAAAGAAACAAGGTAATAAAAATAACTAAGGCACAAATGTCTGATCTTCAACAGCAGGCAGAGGGTCACAGATTTGAAACTAGGGTGGAATGTAAATCCCCAGAAATACTTCTGGTCTCGGGGCACTGAAAATTCTTAGCAGAATTGAAAAAGGTTTTTCAAGATTTTTTTTTTTTTTACAAAGATATGGAAAACACTTTTCCCAAGAATGTCCACAAACACTAAACAAGGATGGATGTACATACAAAGACACACACTTTATGCACAATACACTTTGAACATACTGCAGACAGACAAGGACCATGGAATGCAATGATGTCTAAGATGGCAGGTGAAATGAAGATGGCTCTTTTTCAGAGAGTCGTCATGAGTTTATCTTGGTACACCATGCTTTGGACTCCTCCTAAATTCTTCTGGTTCTGTTCCTGGATATACCGTAAATTGCTGTCCTCTCCACTTGTGGGGGGTTTCCAATAGGGCCTGTCATCATGATAGGGTGGCCTGCACCATTTGCACAGTTATTGGTTAGTGAGGAATGGAAGTCAACTTAGGAGTGCTACACAGTAACATGAGCTCACCCCGCAAGTGCTAGGCATGCACATGGAGCTACAGCACGGGAGGGAAATGGGGACAGACCTACAGCTCTGATGCAGAAGCCACTGAAGCAACTGGGAACCTTTTAGCTGATTTCAAAAGGCTTTCAATCAGAGCTCAGTCATTAAAAACCCTCTCTGTTTTCAATGTTATAGACAAGCGTAGTGCATCAATGCTTTGGAATCCCAGTGGGGTGGTGGGGAAGGAGGAGGAGGCTATAGGAAAACTAAATTTGTACAACAAACAAGTAAAATAAAATATATCATGCAAAATGTTAAGTTCATGAACGTACATCCTTAAGTGCAAAGGGTTAAGAAAGGCAATCCTATTATGAATGAAAATTGCTCTTCTGTAGTTGCTGCCATTCTTTTGGCATTGGTGCAGTTAATTAACACTAAAGCAGCCTGTAATTTACACAGTTGCATTTTCTTAAGAACACCCCCAGCCGACAGTTAGTACAGGTAATTCTCTGAGACTTGCAAAAGTACTACAAGGAAAATACATTTTTCCTTACTTGTTCATTACTTATTGCTGCTTAGAGATATTAACTTCAACCATTCCTACAGTGTCCCCTGAATTATTGCAGCGGAGTGGGGAATAAATGAAACAACAATTTTGAACACTATGTAGGAAACCACAATATTTAACATTACCTTATTACCAAATTGAAGCTGCAATTATTATATATACGGAAGAAATTCTTTTCTGTGAGGGTGGTGAGGCACTGAAACGGGTTGCACAGAGAAGCTGTGGATGCTCCATCCCTGGAAGTGTTCAAAGCCAGGTTGGATGGGGCTTTGGGCCACCTGGTCTAGTGGAAGGTGTCCCTGCCCATGGCAGGGGGTTGGAACCAGATGATCTTTAAGGTCTCTTCCAACCCAAGACATTCTATAATTCTGGTAAGTTTTTTTATAGTAGCAAAAACATAGGCAAGGTTTAGAGTTTACCTTTTTTTGGATATATTCTTAAGTTATATAATGACAACTGTTAATTGGAATTAACAGAAGGTTAAATATTAAGCTAACCACAAACAATTTCACTAAAAGAATCTGCAAGCAATTTCATTGAAAGAATTTTACTAAGAAAACTGAGACACAATTCCACATACTATTTCACAAATTATTCAACAAAAGCTCTATATATATAACACGTACTGCACAGGTCATTTCATTTCAGCCCATGCCCATTCTAGACTTTCATATCCAGCAGAAAGAATTTTATGCATCTGTAGCTATGATCTCAAGTTCGCAGTCGAATGGATTAAGCTTTTTCAAATCAAGCTACCCAAGATCTTAGATGTCCAATTCTTTCACTTTGACTCCAAGTTAGAAAAACTTGAAACTTCCACTTTAACTGCACATTCAAACACTTGTACCTGAATGGGACAAAAATTATGAGCACCTTTTCTACCAAGCTTCTATGACTGAGCTTTTAAGTATGTTGGGGTTTTTTTTAGCCTTACAATCCTTACTATAAAAAAGCCATTGTTCATATTTCACTGACCTTAGTCTTTGCCCAAGCAGTGGAGGGGCAGGAGGGGGAGGTTGTCTACACACACTACAATACATTATTGTGCTTATTTCAATATCACTCTGCTCCAGGGTGAACTATTTGGCTTTAAAATGTCACAGACTGGTATCGTAAGTGATGGAATCCTTAGAAAAATTCCAGCAAAACCTCAAATGATTTATAAATCATTAAGCTCTCTTGGCAACCACTCTTTCATAATGTGAAATTGTACATTTTAAAGCACTCATAATAAACTGGATAAGCAAACCCTAAAATCAGGAAGACTCCTGAGCCTGAAATATAGGCAAAGTTCATTACCCAACTTCAAGTCTTCTGCTTCTAGCATAAATTTAGTATGCTTTACTGCTGTGTGTTAGGAATTTTGAGATGACAATGTCCATGTCTGCTTCTCTGCCTGGTACTTCTAATATTAAACATACTTGCCTTTTTCCTGCATTCTCAGGCTCAGGCCAAATTGTCTTTTCATTCATTTTAAGCTCAGCCTCATCCCCAGAGCCTGCCCACACTAAAAACAAAGTCTACCTACTGTAATGTAAGAATGCAAATGTTAGATAAGGAGAAACAAAGATTAGGGTATTGATATTTTTCACTGAAGACAGTAATTATCTGTCTAAAAAACTGAGTCATCTAAAAAGGTTACTTTTTTTTAGGATAAAAAAGTGGCTAGTTTTTATCATGTGTACACGTATAGACACATATCTACCAGCAGGTGCATGCCTCCACCGTGCATTCCACCAGGCTGGTTTTAACTGGACTGAATTTCTTCCAAAATTTCTTTTCACCCAATGCCTCTCATCGCTAGCTACAAATAAGAAAGTATGCAAGAAGGTTGCACAACAGCACTTGCAGGAATATTTCTGTAAAGTTCACAAAAACTCAGTGTTATAATTTTACTGATTATCTGTTAAGTGCTTGATAAATTGTTCCATGTACTAGTCATTTTTCCATATACATTTCTGCAAAAGATGAAAACAGTGCTCCACTGCAAGAATCTGACATTAATAACTTAACTTTGCACTAAAATGAGTTTCTTCTTTGTCTTAGGAAATTAAATGGAAACAAATACTGATCAATTTGCAATTAGTTTTATTGAAGCTACTGAGCATCTCCCTATCCAACATACTCCCTACAGGAAACCACTAACGTTGTATTTCAAATTCTGAATTAGAAATCAGCTGGAAAAAAAATCATATTCCAAAGCAAAATTCAAACAGAAGTTATTTAGTACTGTCTCTATATCCCATACTTCTTACTTCTGTTTGCTTTTTCGGTGCAGAGAATTGCCCAATATGGCCACCAAAGCTTCATACCAAGTAAGCTAAAGAAAGAAGTAATCATCTTTTTTTCACAAAGTGAAGATTGCTTACCTTACATTCACAGGTGTGTGTGGATGCCAGTGTGGCTGAGCAGGATGTATATTAGGATGATACTGTGGCTGCAAATGAAAACATTGAACCTGGTTAATGAAATTACATAAAAGCTCCCTATTAACTTTAACCTTTTGTTTTCCTGGGGTCATGAGGAATATGTTCCCGGTGTACCCTAGAAATCCTACTGCTTCAGACCTTCTCCCATGCCACTGAGCACACACATGAAGCCTCTTGGTGATGAGCCTGCTCATTAGGACAAGCTCATGGGAAAAGGCAAAGGAAATTGCTCTCCTGTTTGACAGACAACCTAGCACATCTAGTGCTTCTTGT
The DNA here is from genome assembly GCA_013397975.1 of Machaerirhynchus nigripectus. Lineage (NCBI taxonomy): Eukaryota > Metazoa > Chordata > Aves > Passeriformes > Dicruridae > Machaerirhynchus > Machaerirhynchus nigripectus. Next base: position 1,087,741 of record VZRQ01002919.1, on the reverse strand, counting down.
AGAAACCACATTAAAAAAAAAGTCGACTTTGATCAAAGGTGGGGAGTAAGAAAGGTTACTGTTATAAAGCAGGTTTCAGAAGGTCACTTATCTTTGGTGACAGCACTTCCCTCTCATATCCACAAGATCTTGAAGAGAAACAGTAAAAAAAACCACTGGTGAGAGTTTTTATTAAAAAGTGCTAAGACTAAGTTCTCATGCACATAGAGAGTTTGGAAGCTTGCTTTCTCAGTACCACTGACTGTCAGTAGCACAGACGGAAACCAGGTAATGTTTTCCCAGGAGTGTATAAAAAAAACCCCAACAAGCATTTGACCAGCAATGAACTCTGTAAGTGTTGTGATGAGGGAGATAATTGCAACTTTGAAATTGTCACGATCATCCAGTGTGAGAGGCTGCTCTAGACAAAAGCTTGCTCATAGAGCAGTCTCCTGGGACCCATCACATTCACAGTCCCAGAGGCTTTAACTTTCACAGAAAGGAAAGGCAAGGGAGAGAAGATGGCAAATGGAGTGTACTCAGCTTGCAGAGCGTACAAGAACACAGGGGAGAAAGATAAAAGAGTCCCTCCACTTTCTCCTTAACCCCAATCTGGTGCTGTTTATTTCTGACACATCAGAAAAATCTCACCCCAGAGTAAGGAAAGGGGAGCAAAACAGCTGTACAAATTAGAAAGAGCAAAAACATTTACCACTTAATACGAAAGTGGCAACATTTTCCTCCTGTAACTGTTATGCTCTTACCTGGTAGTTATGGACTTCAGGAGTATTTTTAGCACTAAGAGAGAAAAAAAATTGCTTTTATGTAATCAATACATTTATGTTACAGTGTTTTTTAGTTCAGGGAAGTACTACAGAGAAGTAAAATTCATATTCTTCAGGACTTACTTATTTTATTCAAGATACATACCACGCAGTTAACATGTGAAAGAGGGGTGTAAATTTTTTTTTCACTTTACATTTAAAAAACAGGAAAAATTTATGTTTGATAAGCTAGCATAAGAGCAGTGAGCAAAAAGAAACTATGTTTTACTTTAGTCTGTTTTCAAATACAATAATAATAAAGAAAATAGATTAAACAATGGAAGCAGGCAGTCCCCAAGAAGAATCTGGTGATGCATAATGAGACATGCCAAAGCAATTCATCCCACACCAGAGAATCTGTTTCTACAAATCCTAATGCAGATATTGTCCTCAGAATCCTTTTAGCCCGAGAACAGCAACTGAGAGGTAGAGAGAACTTAGGCAGTCACTTACCACAGTTGTGCTGCTTTCACAGGATTGTTTGCTTAAAAAGAAACAAAACAATACCTTAAGACAAGTGAAACATGAGCCATTTTGCAGGTCTTGTTATTGGGGTGTTAAACTATGGCTAAAGTGAATCCTCATGCAGACATATTTGCACAAAAGTGTCTGAATTTCAAGTGCAGCCCTGTGCTTTCTAGAAATCCTGTGCGGCATCAGAAAGTACAAGGCAGACACAAACCTCCCTCTGGTCCTGCAAGAGTGAAAGCCCTTCAGACAAGTATATTCTTCCCAAATGCCACAAAAGGACTTTTGGCAGAGTATGTTCTGCACAACCAGAACACTTCTTTTCTCACCTTACTGTAGTACCATGTCAATACCATTGAGTCCCTTGGAAATCAGAAACTACACCTTGCAGAAATATTCAGTATCTTACAGAAACCAGAGTATTCACAAAGCTGGTAATGGCCTCATTACAGGGAACAATGGTAGCCAAAACAGCCCATTAGTTGGGAATCCTAGCAGGCACTCAGTAATCTTGAGCAACAAGAGGTCTTGGCCTGTGCTTTGGACAGGCTGGAAAGAATGGTGAAGAAGGCAGCTGAGTAACTGGGATGTATCATCTCTTTTTCAAGAGCACTGAAAAACTTCTCAGTGATACAGGGAAAATCCACGTGTCTGCCGAATGCAGAAAGTTAATGAGACACTGCAGAAGTCTCAAAAGAGACAGACCTAGGAGAGAATCCCACCCTTGTGGGCTGCCTTTAGGTACAGGTCTTAATGGCCAAAAGATGTATGAAAGATGATAATCTACAGGGAGCTTCTGCATTAACTTAACAAACATGCTGTGGAGCTCTCTAGAGGGAGATCACCTGGGTATGAAAAGTTCTGACTGGCTGCAATGGACAGAGAACATAATTAAGCATAAGCCACGCTTTCTCTCTTCTCCCTCTATCTCACAGACCTAAGTACAGAAGGACTGAGACACAAGGCATGACCTGCAGGTCTGTCAGATCCTGGTATGGTAAGAATGAAATCTAAAGAATTCATTCTTCCACTTATAAAATGACCCACACTATAAAGTTGACTCTCATGTCTCACATAACAGTATCTCACAAATTTAATAGATTTGCATTTCAGTTAAACAAACTCCTTCCCCTTACTAAGGAAGGAAGCAAGGGAAAGAGTTACAGCCTCTAGAAAGCATGCATGCTTGTTACCATTCCCCCCCTGCCCCCCAACACTGGACAGGAGAAAAAAAAAATGTCCCCATAATACCACAAGAAACTGCATTCATGGAACTGTGGTTTATATTCTGGGAATGCAAACGAGTGCAAAGACATTCTAAGGGAATGTCAGCTCACTCTGCTCCACGCAGCAACTATATCTGCAGGCTCAAGTAATACAGAATTTGGAGGGGGTTGTCTTGTGGTGCTCCTTCCTAGGCTTTTTCTACATGGAACAAAAATCTCAGCTCAAGTTTTTAAGGACAAACTACAAAACTACAAGGGAAATCAATGCCTTGTCATTCCACTTAAATTCAGCACATCTCAATTCCCAGGGCAAGCTAGTTAAGGTCAGAGTCTGGATAGGTGAATAACATGTAATGACATGTCATTACAGTCAGGAAAGCAGCAACAACTGCATAATTAGACTGCTCAATAACCCTAAAATTGTCTGGCTAGATAAGCAAGTCAGCGAGGCTTTTGAATACTGCTCCACTCCATAGGACACAAGCAATTCTTCAAAAAAACATTATATGCTTTCCCTTACTGGGTTTTCTCCAACTTTTCTTTCCTCCTCAACCCAGCAACAAAAGAAACCACAGGTACCTCCTCCTTAGATGGGGGGTGGAAGAATTAATTATAGATAGAGATTAAAAACAGAAGATGGAAACAACGAACTCCAGTGGGAAAAAGCCCATGCACAATCTGATTTTTCAGGTGATCTGACATATTTTTCTTTTTATAATGTGGTACAGATGTCGTGATTGTAATGCAACATTTATAGGAATTAACGGGATACCTGCATGACTGATTCAGTGACTACCTGTAAAAAAACACTTACCCTTATAAGTGGAATGCCTTCGAGAAGGGTATCTCTTGCTGGGCCTTCTTTCAAATGTACTAGTTCTGCGTAATCTTGTCCCGTGTGTTGCTTGATATTCTGTCCTCCCACTTAAAATACAGAAATAAACAAAGTAAACTACTGCCTTTGGCTGGAAGCTGCACCTGCTCCTTTGTATAAAGATAAGTAGATTGATGTTACTTCACTAAATACCTGAATCTGAAGCGTGATCCCAGCCTTATGAAGTCGGATCTACTAGATTTACTATTTGCTGGGGCTCGCAATCTGAAGAAAGCATGGTGCTCCACTGCACACTTCCACAAGTGTTTGCACGTTTTGGCACTGTCTAACCGGAAAACAAATGTGTGCTCTTGCTCTCTGCCCTAAATGCAGAAACAAAAGCTTTGGAAGTTGGCATGCATGATATTAGTTATTGTCCTTGGTACGAGAAACACAGCCTGGGCCAACAGTGTGCTGAGCTTCCCTCGTGTTCTTACCAGCCTGAGCACACATCACACTTTGTTGGATCAGGCCCAAGTAAGGGTAAGAAGTTACCTGTTCATCGTCTTCTACAACCACGAGTGTTAGTTTGCTCTTTTTAAAGTCCATTTTTGTGATTTTAGGCCTAAACACAAGAAGCAAAAAGAATAAAATTAAGAGAATATTAAAAGAATTTTATTTCAACAACTATTTCACGTTTAAGAGTGGTACTTCTAACCAGGCCAATCTACCTTCAGATTTAACCTTCAGATTTTAAACTTTCTAGATTCAATTAAAAATTACAAAATACAGCCAAGATCCCATTATGCAAACGAGAAATATTTCAGCATTTTAACAAAAAGGAATATAACACAAAAGCAGATTACCAAAAGAATAAGCCTATTTTGTTGGCTCCTTCAAAGATCAATATGCCTGTTGGTGTCAGTCCAAGAGCATATTCACAACCATCTCTTCCCTGCAAGCAAGTAGAGAATAAATAATCAATCTGCCATGAGCAGCGTAAATCTTACTACAGTAGTATTGCAAAATCCATAGGTCTTAAACTAAACAATAAGGCTGGCATATTTTTTTAACTTTACAGAGCAGAAGAATATGCATCTGTATTGGGTGCAAAGTGGCACATTTTGGCAACAGGAAGCTGCAGGGTGCCCTCTGTGGGAGGAGGCTAGGTGCTGCTCCAAGTGTCTCCGAGATCCATGGAGATGGACCCACACCAACACGGTACCCAGGGGAGCCCACACATCAGCTCACCTGTGTTTAAGAGCAGGCAGCACCTGCCAGGGGAAGGAGACAACAGGAAGAAACTGAGGGACACAGGAAAAGGCATGTGGAAAGGGACACTGTGGGGGCATGAAGAAGCACCTTTGGGAAGTGTGCTGCAGGTGGGAAGTATTTCTGAGGGACCATGGCCCACAGGGCAATCCACACCAAAACAAGGACGCCCCTCAGGGACTGACCCGCACCAGGGCAGGGACCTCACACTGATAAAATAAAACATCACATGGATCTTACCTTAACTACATGCATATCTACACCATACATTTCTAGCCATTTAGCTTTGTTCAAGTAGCACAATTCAGCCTGCGCCGGGCTCTTTCCCCTATGAATATAAAATTCATACTTCATGGTAAAAAATTTTTGTCCACTTTAAATGCTTTCAGATTCATTCCCCTAACCCTTTTCTTTGTGTCCTCAGTCTTAATGACACTAAATGGTATTTCAAGCTTAGCTTACGTTTTTACCCTCTTCCCTCCAAATGAAAATAAATCTGACAATTGAAAATGGAAAAAGGTCTAAAATTGCCAACAAGGATGAAAGTTCAGGTAACACAGCATCACTGAAATGTACCATATTTATTAAAAAATGACAGGAAAATGAGTTTGCTACCATCCTGAACACAAAATTTATGTTTGAATGAAAGAAGGAGAGAAAGATTTATTTCCAACATAAACAGGTAAAGGACCTGACTCTTTAGGTTATTAAAAAATAATCTAGAGAAAAACCAATCAAAAAAATTAAAACTCACCCCCCCAAACTTCCCTAAATTACTACTTGCCTATTCTAGAGAAGGAGAGGGCTCAAAGCCTTTTTATAATACTTCTCCACTGGCGAACATTATCCCCATTTCATGCCTGTTGAAGGGATTTGACTTTGGAAGAAAAGAAAACCTGTTGCTAGAGACCCCACTCCCACACAGGTACTCTACCTGCACTCTTTCCATTTCTGAAAAATGTCAAATTCCATTGCTTCGGTCTGGTTTGGTGCAAACCTGAATTCAGACACGAGCTCTGGTGTGTGCTCAGGGTGCTCACACTCTCCCAACTCAGCTGAAATCAATCAATTGAGAAGTTAAAAATATAAAGATCTTGGGATGACCAGAAACATTTAATTTCATTATCCCTACAAAGACAAGGATAGTTTTCATGTTCCTAAGCATGTTGTACAAAGCACCTGTGCTGATGCTTTCAGTTACCACCCCATCCCCCCACTCCTGGCCCCAGTAAATTCAAACCAGATTTTACAGCAGAAGTCAGATAAATGCATTTGCAGGAGCAGTGTAAGGTTGTGGTACAGAGTTCTGACATTCAGGAATGTGACGACTGAACCAGCTTAACTAAAGCTGCTTCTCTGGATTTTAAAGCACATATAGGAAATAAAGTTTCTAGTAAAAACAATCATCAATGCATCTTCTGTTTTAGAAGAGGTTACTTTGAAACTTCCTCTCATTCCATACTTATCATTCCAAAACGCTTCCCATTCTATTGCATGCTTTGTTATGTTTCTGTTCATGTCAAAACATGAAGGGAATACCTAGTCTCTTGAAATTAGAGATAAAGCTGTGTGTTTTTTTAAAATCAGCAGGTAATAAAGTAATAAAAATAATGGTAATAAAATAATAAGAAATAAGGTAATAAAATAATAAAAATAAATAAATAAAATAAGGTAATAAAATAATAAAAATAATAAAAATAAAATAAAAAGTTTTAAAATCAGGTAGTGTAATACTCAGATTAAATCATTTCTAAGGAAAAAAAGCCAAAACATTAACATAATTAAGGTGTCACTTTCTACTTATATGCTTAGGCTTTGGTATTTTCTTTTCTAGAAGCAGAACACTTGCCAACACCCCTGAGTTGAGACGGAGATGCAAATGCTGAGGGTTTCAGTGACTGACGCCCTTAACTCCCTTGTGTCTGTGACAGCTTTGCTCCTGGAGCCTCTCAGCTGTACAGAGAGGCTGCAACGTCACTGCCTCGGGACTGTGTGGCAAACACCAGTGGAAAATACACTCCTCAGCAATACCAGGTGTCACCTGACATATGATGTGATTCCCAACCAGGCCTCTGTCAGTCAGCATTTCTTAACTGTTTACTACTCTTACTACTACTACCAAAATAAAAATAAAAATTAAAAAGCATAGAGGGAAACAAAATCCCTTGAAGAAAACAGTTTTATGGCTTCAGGGTGCTTTTACACTTAACAGCTGCAAAAATTTCATTCACAGCCAGACTTCAAAAATACCTAGCAGGATCCATCAGTAGATAGGAAGTTACATTCAAAATCCAATCTGTTGGCTGATAACACCTACTAGGTGGTTTTGAGAACTTGAGTTTGCTGAAACATTATGCAATCCTGAGGATATTAAACAGATTGAGTTCACTGGTCTTTATTTCAAATTACTGTCTCACACACATTTTTTCTCTGAACAGTAATCTTCCATAATGAGTTACAGTATTCTTATCTCTGTTAAAGAGAAGGACATATAGATATCTCAGCTCTGTGGCTGTTTCATTGAAGCTGGAAGCCTATTTAGCACAGATATTGTTAAGAATTACTGGCAGTCCAGTCTCCAGTATACAAGAGGGAGCCACAGCAAACACATTAGCAAGGAGGACTTCAAGGGGGAAAAAAGAAGTAAGGATCTGAAGTTTGATGTGTTGCCAACCATCTAGGGAAAACACGAGAGATTTCTCTACTACTTAACTGAGAGAGACGGTAAGGAACGAAGCCTGACTGTGCTGTAAAGAGGATGTGTAGGGATGAGAAGAATCATGAGCTTGTATGACAAAAGACACACAGAGAAGCTAAGGCAGTAGTATTAGGTAGGAGAAAAATATCTGCCTTGTTTCTCGATAGCTGCACCCACCGTTTATTCACTCTCAGGTGAACAAACTATGTTACCTTTTGATCTCTAAGAAATAGGTCTTCAAGGTAAGAGTCAGTAAGAGACTTGTCAGCTCCCTGTACAGGGTTGGAGGGCAGTGGAAGAAGGGGCTGTCACAGACCCTGAATGAGGACGCTGTCGCTGCTGGGGTGGAACTGCACTCCCTGAATGGGTCAAGAGCACTAATGTCTTTCAATGCACGGGCACAGCAGAGGACCCATCTCTTCATTTGTGGTTTTATGACATGTTTTGGCATGCCCCTTCTCTGCCCTTTTTTAGGGAGGGGGGCAGAAGGTAGGGCAGGTGTTACATAACACATGTATATACCTGATCTGTGATCTTCCAAAAATAACTGCTTAGCCTAGGGGACATTTTTAAAAGGATGTTTCCTAGAAAGTTTTTGAAAACTCCAAATATATATTTATTTGTAAATACATGGCTGATTCTTTTATACAGAGAAGAAAAAAGTTTGCAGTATCCCATGAAGGTATCTTATGATTAGAACTGAAAATTAGAGAACTGAGAAAATATTTTCCTTTTCAATCTAATTAGCGGCTTCAAAAGTGTATCTGGCTAAACACTAAGACCATACAACACTAATGAGGCAGTTAAAAACTTACTGTAACAGTGACAACGCAAGTCTGATGACAAGTTTTCTGCAGGTAATCCCTAAGTGAAGCATAACATTATGTATCTGCTTCACAAGTTACCCCATTCTACAAACCAACGTTATTTGCTACAGAATTTCCTTCACGGGACTGGCAACAAATCAACACTTTACATTTGAAAGATGATTCACACAAAACACCAACCTTGGAAACTGCTACTGTAAAACAAGAATTACTGTAACAGAAAACTTCCTTGATAAAAAAAATTAAAGTATGAAATTTAAAGCTGATCTGTGAAGAGAAAAGACTTTTCTTTCAGTGGGCTCAGACTACTAATGCCTAAATAGCAATTTAGAGCTTTTTCTTCACTCTTAGGAAAGGCACACTAAGGAGCAAGACTGGATTTCACAGAGTATATGTAACCTGCTGAGGAGGGAATAATTGACGTTTCTTTATAATTTTCTCCTTAATTACATTTCCAATGTCAATAAAATATAGCAAACTTACACCAAAAATGCTTATTATTACGTATGTCAGCAAAGAGAATGAATTAGTTGCAGTAATGAAATAATTTTGGACAAGCTTATAGTAATGATGTCAAAACAGTGGAAAACTGAAACGGGAAGAAAAAAGACTGAAAGAAAGTAAGAAAGTATAAAACCCACAGACAGCATCAAAGAGTATTAGTTTTGGTAAATAGCTGGACACATCATAAACATGATGGACAGCTATTGTATTGCATTTACACAGTAATCACAGGTGTCGGTTACTACCCAAAATGTTGAGGCATCAACCTATTATTCTTTGCTTGGTCCTCCTTGCTTGGACCAGATGTGAGGTTACCGGAGTTTCTATCTGTGAAAACGTAAGCAACAAATCAAATTCGGGCTCTGTATTTCCTCCTCCTCAAAAAGAGAAATGGAGTCTGCCTGCAGCAGTTCTTTACACTCCTGACAATCACAGTGGTGCCAACTGGTGCAGCAGAACAACCTACTGCCTTAAGATTTACACCTGTTGCTGCTTGGAACTGAATTCCTAGTTTTGCCTGTCAAGTCCATCTAGAATCACTGAGTTACTTCCACTGCTGTATTAAACTAAGAGACTCTGCCTAACCATGGTGCCATGCCCAACCACCAGTGAAACAGGAAGATAATTTTTCAATTAATTTTGCTGCTGACATGCTTAGAATGGTCCAGCTCAGTGCACTTTCTTTTAGAAAAAAATTAACTCTATTTGAGCTCATTACAAAAATTTCCTCCCCATCTGCAAAACAAACTGCCCGAAATGGAACAAATATTTGTATTAACATGCTTGCAGCAACAAAAAACCCCACATTGTCCTAAAATAAGCTGATGAGAAACCCAGTGTACTGGAATTACTATTACATATTGAAATCCTTGCTCCTGCCACAGATCTTAGTTCTTACCTTCCCATACAATTCTCTCCTTTCCAGTACCTGCCACTCCCTCCCTCCTGGCCCTGTAACCATCTCCTGAGTCACACACTGTGGAGGCTTCCTCTCCCAGGCACTGTTGAGGCAGCAGGAAGCCCATATTTCCCAGGCACCCACCTCCCACAAACTGTGTGAAGGGCCAGCTGGCTCTTCAGGCTGAAGTGGTAACACTTGTGCACGCACCACAGCTTCTCCCTTAGTGGGGAGCTATTTTGGGTGCTTCTTCCCTGAGCAGGCCTCGGTTTCCATGAAACTTTTGTCTAGCCATGCTTCAGAGTCTCCTTCCCCATATCAAGTGTGCTGACATCGGCTAATGTAGTTCAGAAGTTATGAATGGAGGCAAGTCAAGAAAGTGCTAAAACTCTTCTCCTTGGGTGAAAGAATGGCATTTATATGTGATCAGTGAGAATGCATTAGAAACGAGTGAAAAGAAACCAGTAGGTGAGTTTCTTAATAAATTAAGACAAAGCACTTTCAAAAGATTGCATACCTTGAAGACACAGAGCTGCCAGTTCAACAGCAGTTTCATATGGGCATTTCAGTCTTAAAAACAAAACAAAAAAACAAACTATAAAAATTATGTCTCTTGTCAGCAAATTCCTCTTGCAATAAAGCTAAAAAGCAGCCTGATACAAACCCCAGAAACATAAACTTCCACAATCTACTAATGCTATGAAACATCTATAATTAATTTTTACTTGTATATAAATATTTCCTAAGTTGGTACATTCTGATTAGCATTAGACATGATACACTTCACCATAAAACAAGTTTGAACTAAAAGAGAAAACACTAAATCAACTGAGGAACCATTTTTACTTTAACACTGTATTTTAGAATATATGGGTTTGAGGTTTTTTGTTTCTGTAATTATAAAAAAATAGAGCAGGTGTGAATATGGGTCAGGGTAAGACTATAAACACACAAAATATTTTTGCAGAGTTGACCTGAACAAAGAGTGTTGCACTTCAACTTTCTCATCCTCTATTTCACCCACCATACTGAAAAAAAAACCCAAGACAGTTTTTGCTCTCTTTAAACATTTCCATCACCTGGGCAATCCATCAAAATCCTTCTCCATTCTATTTATCAGTAATATAGTCATGGTACACACAAAGTCCTATATGCCTGTATCCTAAAGAAAAACAAAATGCATGTGGGACTGTAAATCATGCTTATAATCTGTGCAGGAATACCATAAAGAAATAAAAAAAATCACACAGTTAAGGTAAAATTTAAAATCACTAGGAGATTAACTATTATAAATTCTTTAAATTACAGCTGCAAGTGTAAAAAGGTACTTACTTCCCTGAAAGAATGTCTTGCCGGAGCTGTAATACAAACAGGTACCTGACAAATAAAAATTCAGAAAGTCAGAAATAATTACAGTGGCATCCTTCTGGCTCCACTGGCTGGAAGAATACCCCAATTCATTGAGTAGTAACAGCAATTTGAATAACTTGCTCTTGACAAAAAAAGGGCCTTTGGGATCACACAGATACACCCTGCAAGCTTCAAAGATCCTGCAGCTTTCACTAAAATCAAAGAGAGGAACAATTTTTGTCCACTGGTTGTATTCGGGCCATTGTCCAAAGCTTTGCTGTTTAGAATGTGCTCTGAGCATACACCACAGAAACCTAAATGTTACTGACACTCCAATGATCTCCTAAACTTGGGTCTTACCTAATTCAGGCAGGAATCGAACTACAGTATCTAGAAACAAAACACAGATAAAGGCATGTAGGCTTCAGGGCTGCCTCCTCAAACACAAACACAGAACACAGAAAAAGTCCAAATTGGGCAAAAGGAAAGGTTCATACCAAAATGTCACTTAAAAATAGCAGGAAAGTTCTGAATAAAAGAAACCTGAATTCCATAGAGCTCATACATTTATTTAATAAGCCCAGTAGGAATTTACAGCCTTCAAACTGCTGGAGTATTTTAAGCTGTTGCTTTGCTAATCTTCAATTCTAGGCATGCTTCACTGACACCACTCAGAGCTGGGCTCTGAGGCATGCACAAGTGCTCTAAGTCATGCAAGGGGTGTGTACAGGACAGGAAGGCACAGGCAGACTCTGCACTGCTATGGACACTGTGGGGTGAAGCTTGCAAAGATGAGTGACTCAAAAGAATAAAGCATGAAGCACTCCTGAGAGCCCAGTAAACGCAAACATAAACCTCTCCTATCTTTCCAAAGGATGCTAGAAAGACAAAGTATTTTTTATCACAGAGGACGTGCAGTGAACATGGTGAAGGATGAATAGTTGGAATCGGACAAGGGAAACATGAAAAAGAAGACTAAGATTTCTCATGATAACACTAGAGCAGAATCAGATTTATCCATGTTAGCTCTGTCACACCTCTGATTCACATATTTGGCTAATACCTGACTTGCCAATCAAAGCTGGGTATTCGCATGTGTAGATTAAGGGTTGACAAGTATACTTCCAGTTCTTATTGATAGTCCAGATAATCCACAATCCCATGAACTCTTTTAAATTTGCAACAAAACTCTGGGCAGCACTGCTTTTAGGTGGCTTGTGCAGTGCTGCAGCCCTGCTCTGGTGGGTATGGCTCACTCTTGCTCGTTTTCTGTGCGCAGGCTGAGAAGCACTGGCACCTCAATTGTTGCTACTCCAAATCAGCAAAATACCTTAGAAAATTCTCCACAACACGCAAGTACAGACATGTTCCTCTGTTGTTTTTATAACTAAACTAACTAATCAGGTCACACACAAGTGACATAAGATGTCTTCCAAAATGCACTGGATTTCAACTGTGTTTTTAAACTGAAAAAACACCCCCAGAGTGGGTGAAGGGTTTTAACGCTTCACAATACTGTGTTAATTATGAGAAAGCGATGTTTGTAGCTTCACTAGAAATTGAAGTTTGCTAGAAAGCAGATCTCCAGAAGGAGCTTTGAACACCCCCTACCTGGAAAGTTCACAGTTACTGATGATTTTTCTTCCACTTGGAATGATTTTGAGTATATAGTTATTAATTTTCACTTTGTATTCAACATGCTACATGGAAAATATGATCCAACTAGCATACAGACTCTTAAAAAATGACCCATAAATTATAAGAATTAAAAATTTAAGGATTATAAAATTCTTAAATTCAAAATTATTTTCCCCAATCAAAAAAAAAATTTGCCCCTATTTTTCTTACGCAGTTTCACAGTGATTTTCTGTCAAGCTTATTATTAAAAGGAATTGTTCACAACACTGAATACTTAGCTGACTAAAGTGTTTTTCTAATTAAAATAGTCTTCTGAAATGTCACCTTTCAGCAATAATTAGATCACAAGGCATCAGAGGTTAATACTTTCAGACAAAATGTCTTACTCGATCACAGCAATGATCACATAGCTCAGAAACAATCTCACAGTGACTAAGATCATATGCTTCAGAGGATTAAGCAAGAAATCTTGTGGTAGACAGTAATGCAATAATTTGACCACAGGGGAAATGTAATACTTGTCAGACATGCACCCTGATGTATGAAGACTTACATCAATTTCCAGAAAACACATATTATTCCTACTAATTTAACTGCATTTTCTCATTAGAGATGTCCATAAATCATCCAGATTTTTGGATTCTCTTAAGATCTTATACTCAGCTATATAAGTGTCAGGGGTTTCTGTAAGTTAATTATAAATTGTATAGGAATATGCCCTTTTATTGAATTATCACTGCTGCACTAAATTGATAACGGGTATTAAAGACCCTATGTCTATATCATAAGGTGGTGACAATTAGCTCTTTAATCTTGTCTCAGGCAGTGAAAAAAACCCCATGGTCGGCACAGCAGACAGCGAAGGAGACAGTAATCATTTGCCTGCAGCCCTAAGTTTAATGTAAACATCACATGCACATGAACTACAACAATCAACCATCTCTAAACACCTTAGGCTGATTAGGAGTACAGTGATTATTTCCAAGCAAATTAGAAGACACAGAAAGTGCCCTACGGTGAGAGACAGAACAAAAGAAAAGATAAAATAACATTAAGACAGATAACCACTATACAAAGAAGACACAAAGTAAGCAGATACAGAAGGTAAGTACACCCTTTCCCACAGCTGCTCCTTTCCCAGTTTTCAGAATATCCTCTAAATCACACCAAGGTGCTACAGACCCAGCAAGGTACAGGCCCACAGAAAACAGCCCAGCAGACTGCATCAAAAGACTTCCAGATATTTGTAGAGTGACTTTATACAATGCAGGCTTTTGCTCCATAGAGAACCATGGGGAAGCAGAAGCGATTCCATCAGCTGCTAACCAAGAACTCAGGCTGGCCATTCCCACGGTTCTGTGGCCTTGGTACCACTGCTGAGTCACCCCCAAGTCTCAGGGCAGGAGGAACAAAGCAGGGCACTGGCATTTTAGCAGGGCATAATGGAAAACCCTCTCAGAGGATGGCAGGTATCAAGAGCAGGTGTCTCCCAGCTGCAGCTCTCCCCACCCAACGCCACCTTTCTTTGCCAACTTCAAAGCACCAAAATGCAGCATCTCCTGCACACTAACACGTTTGGAGAGGCCCCTGAATGCTTTCTGGCAGCAAATAAAAAAGATGATGTTTCTCTGACAGTAGGAAAACACCTAAGAAGGCAGACAAAAAGACCGCCCTTAATAAGAAAGCTGGAATCACCTGCTTACAGTACCCCCACGTGCCTCAGATGTCCTCATTACCCCATCAGCCATGCACAGTTCCTACCTGGTAAACTCTTCATGGAGGTTGTTCGGTTCTGACGAATAGTACTTAATTCGAAAATGCAACGTGTACGGAGGTCCAACTGCACATGCACAGATTTTAAATGGGGAAAAAAGGTTTATACTCGTTGCAGTCCTGCTAACAGCCACCACTACCCCGCAACCCAAGAAACCCAAAATTAATTACATTTTTCAAATTCCTCAAAGAAAATATTTCATGTTTTTTAAATTTAAAAATGCATGCAATAAACAACAACAAAAAAAGCTGATTACCGTACTTTATGATACTCATTAATTCATATTTATCAAGGCAATAGTTCATTTGGCAAACATATTTTTGTCCAAAGAGGTGTGCCTCACTGCACACTGTGAATGACACCAAGTTCCAGTACACTGCCTGTTTCTGGGCCCAGGGGGAGATGGAAGGAAGAGGGAAGGAGAAGGTAATGCTCCTTCTTACCAGGCACAAACACTACTCCAAAAAAACCCCTACCCAACAGGTCAGCTCTCAATTTAAACACACGAATGAGAAAAGGTAAGATAAATAGGGTGAAAAGCTGGAGAAGACTCTGGAAGGCACCCATGAACACAGAAAGCTAATAAATTCCATGAAGTGGAGTTGCAACAATTCTATTTTCTAGTGTCAGAAGGTGAATGCTACATCTGACTTTCCATGTAACACAGATAATAAGAAGTTATCCAGCTGCCATGAGACTGTGACCAATGCATCCATACCTGCCTAAGCCTCATCTTCCAACTGCCTGCTGATGTATTAATTGACGTAAAAATTACTTTACCTCACTTTTCTGAGGTCTTCTGTAACACCACATCAACAGAGTGATCATGTGCCTATTAATGATCCTTCTACTAAATGATATGTAGCTAAAATTCAGATAATCAGAGCTTTGATTCTGTCTCCATGTACAGCCCCTGTGAGTCAGGCTATAGCACCCTGGGCCCACAGTTAGGCCTCACCACTGGTGAGGTGTGCATAGGCGAGATAATGACTTGGAAAAAAGAGCAGTGAGCAACATCCATCGTGAAAGAGGAACTCTTAACAAAGCGTCTGCTGAATGCAAGGTAAATGAAATTATCCTGTTGTGAGACACACCTTTACAACACCAAAAAAATTGCTTCCCTCTTCGGCATTCCTCAGAGCCAGGACTGGCCAAATTCTTTTCAAAACAGGCCCTTCACAGATTAAAAATGGACAAAAACCATGCAACTGAACTGGCCAAAGGTGCTAGAGAATCACTGATTTTCCAGGAGAAAACGACCAGGCTATTACAGAAAGTGCAGCTGCAGATCAGTTAGTCACTTAAGGTAAAGCAGCCTGTGACATGATGAAAAGGGGAGAGAAAAGCAAAGAGCAAGAAAACCTTACACCCATAGCAGTTATCTTCACCATGGATTCCACAGGCTGACACCCACACACCCCGGGGTGACACCAAACTATCCTAAAGGCCTTTGAAGAACTCCACTGTTTACAAAAATCATTTAGATATTTGGGTACTTAGGAAAAAAAAAAAAAGGCAAAGCACCACTGAAGCAATCAGGACCCATCTCTGTGAGGTCCTGGAAGGGGGTCAACAATTTCCTTGAAAAACACTACATTTTAATCTCACAGAAGCCACGTCTTCATGGTCCATGACTGTTGCCAACTGCAGTACTGTAACAAAACACGTTAATGCCAATGCTGTATTGTACCCAAGCCTGCAACCAGATTATCAAAAATCCAGGAGCTACTTCCCTGCCTTACACAATTTTCACAGAAAACTCAGTGGCCCAACCCAGCCCTGCCATCCAAAACTACCTTTGATGAAACAGCAGCTATTTCAAAACTACATTTGACAAAACAGCAGTTATTTCTGCTAGTTTTACTTCTAAAATGATAATTTGGAAAAAAATATTTAAAAATTAATCATTACACAATGAAGTATTTTCCATTCACTCTCTGAAAAAAATTGCAGGATATCTGTTCTGTATCAGAAGCAGTGACAGGAACTGCGATCTGTGTCCAGGCAACCTAATTTCACAGATCAGACTGAAATTACCTGGCAACCTACTCTGCCTCAGACAAACAGCACGTGTTTAACAAGGGCTTCTGAAGGCTGGGCTACTGTTTAATAAGTGCTCTTGCATTTAGACATAATATAGTCAGCCAATTACCAATTAAATTAAAACTATGTCCTAAGAAATATTTATTAAAGGCCATATTTAAGCATTCTCTATCATGTTTTAATACACTAAGTTCAAATTCTTTAGGAAGTAACAAAATAAACAGGCAGAGACATAGTACTTACTTTTTATTTGCTTCTTAATGAATTTTGAATGGTCCAACCAGTGCTAAAAAAAGAAAATCCACACTTAAAAGCAGTTTCATTTCAAGATTTTGTTGACTCCATAAACTGATTACAATAAAATATAACAGATAAAAATCTCTTACAAGGAAATATTGCCATATTTATTTTCTAAACTTCTGCACATTTTGTGTGTTTATTGGCACATTTAAGACCTTCCCTTCTTCCACATGGGAAAGATTGATTTATAGATTCATCAGTACTGCCAGGGAAGTTACTCTTGCAGAGAAGAAACCTCAAACTCCAAGGCCACAAAGCAGTGATGTGTAAGGAAAGCACCCTTTTGTCCCAAACCCCTGAGTTTCAGCCTCCTTTTAGCTCCTGATTGATGCAGACACTCCAGATCCTGTACTATCCTGCCTTCCACTGCTCCACAGCCAAGGTTATTCAAGGTAAGGATAGAGACTTAACCCCACTAAAAGCATTTGGGAAACACTGATGTATACCCCAACCCCTCCTTTTTAAACTAAGGCAAAAGATCTGGAATAGATGCAACAATGATGACAAAAACATATGATTCCCAGCAAAGTTTATGCACTCTCTTGTCAATATAAGTTGCATCTACAGAGAGGCAGCAATAAACACAATCTGGTATAAATTTAGCTCAAATCTTTGACAGTCTTTGCTCAATGTCCTACAGAAGGCTGCAATCTGATTTGAAGCAACTCCATGTAAATGCTTCTGTCATGAAAACTGATAAAAGAGTTTTGGATTTCCTTGAAATAAATGTTTTTCTATCTTTAGATACATTTTAAAATTATAAACTAGGTACTATGAAACAAAATTTTAGGGAAAAGAAACCCTCTTCCTTCTTTCCTATTAAAGCACTAATGTTTTCAGAAAAAGGATAATCTCTCAATGACTACTTATCATTACACCAACACCATGCTACCATGGCTAAATAAGTGTGCAAAATTATTTGCTGGCTAGTAATACTGGCATTTATTTAGCTAGTCTGTTCTAAACCAAGGCAAAAACTTGTTTATCACAGGTATAGATGTGTACAGATCAAAAGTCCAACAACTTACAACCCTTAAGGTAAGTAAATCTCACAAGAGGTAGAAAGAGAAATGGAACGATTATTCTGAAGGTGATTTTATTTGCAGGAGACTTGCAAGATTCCCCTTAGGTAAGGCTGCCAAGAAATCCATTCTTATAATCTGAGAAATCTCTACCAGAATGGAAATAAAACCTTACAGCAGCTCATATAAATATATTCCTTAGAGTTGCAAGTAATTCACTTTGTCTCTACTTTACTGTCTTATGAAAAATTAAAGCTTTGTGAAATTTCAAATCTTTCATAAGGAAAAAAATATCAACATTGAAAGTTGGCCTTTTTTTTTAACTGAAATTATACAAGTCTGTTACTTTCACAGCTCCAGGGCAGATTCATTTTTTATTCAAATACCTAGCTACAAAAATGTCTTTCTGTTCATTATTTATTTTGGATAAAGAAAAACCACTCAAAGACAATTATAATGAATCCATTAAAAGAGAAGTTTATCTTCATGTAAGAAACATCTATAATCCATGCCCAAAATTCCTGCTAGTACCATGTTCTGGAACAAACACTGCACAACCTGAACGATAATAATTCCCAGTGAAAAAACAGCTGATAGTCCCTTTCTTGGCATGTGGTCTTTAAGGTACATTAAAGCTCAAATAAGACCAAGTTTCAAGCTGATTATTTGCAAGTACAAATACTACAAATAATGGTTAAAAAAATACCTAACAAGACTTTGGGAACTACTTGTGCAGACCATTAAACGACACTACAGCTTAGACAGGAAACTATCATCACTCTCTGTACCTAAGCAGTAGAGGCAGACTGCTCCAGGAGATAAAGCACAGCAAGCATTAAGTTATTAATTAATTAAATTAAAGCCACCTCTCTTTAAAAGCAACAGTGAGCTGCTGTTTTACCCCCACCCCACACTGCAAATCACGTGTGCCATGTGCCACCACACAGATCATAAACACAAATACGGAGGTAGGGCGTGGACTGACAGTATTATTGGCCCAGAGCTCCCAGGCCTACAAGTTTTCATGCAGATTTATGAACCAACTCCAACTTCAAAGTCAGATATTTTGTGCAATTTCTGTGAAAATCAGGCTGAATTTTAACACTTCTTTGCCTCAGATAATGTCAGAGGGCTTCTTCACACTCTGTACCACACCAGCTTTCCAAATGTCCCTCTGAGCTGAAAAACATCTTAGCACTCTAGCTAAAGCCCAAAATAGGTTTGGGCTCGGCTACATACTCTGCTTGCTGACTCAATTAGAGGGAAGTGAAAGCAATGAATTCTGAAGTCTCACTAGGAAGCTGAATAAAACCAGAGGAGCCTTGCTCTCTCAGCATCTAAGACTGTAGCTCTGCCTATCTTGTGCTCCAGCTAAACAACTGTACATCATTTTAGGATCTGGGCTCACCAAAGAAACTTAGCTATGGATCTCTAGTCTATAGTGTAGGACCAAGAGTGACCACACTCATTTCAACCATACACCACCATAATCCCTGTATCCTGTCTGCACTTGGAATTATCAGTGCAGAACAAGGAGGAGGAAAGGGATTAACTGCTTTAGGACTGTGTTATGATAGGAAGACAGTGACTAAGCTACTTTATCCATAGTAAGGGAAGAAAAACCAAAATCTGATCAAACTGCAGGTAATCATGATTCTATGACTATGCTAGAACAGAACAAGTAGTTCAGTTGGAAGGGACCTACAATGACCATCTAATCCCACTGCCTGACCATTTAATGTTATTAAGGGCATTGCCCAAACATCTCTTAAACACTGACAGGCTTGGGACATCAATCATCTTTCTCTAGGAAGTCTGTTCCAGTGTTTGACAACCCTCTTGGAAAAGAAATGCTTCCCGATGTCCAGTCTGAACCTCCCGTGACGCAGCTTTGAACCATTCCCAGGCATCCTTTCACTGGATACCAGGGAGGAGAGCTCAGCATCTCCCTCTCCACATCATCAGCTGTAGAGATCACTGTGGTCCCTCCTTTAATTCTGTCAGGTAAACTGGTAGGTCAAATGCTGGATTAACTTCCAATTATTCCTCTTTAGTCTCAGTAGAATTTCTTTGCTCTACCAAATGAATAATGCTTCCTATGGTATTAACTGACATAACACAGTAGCCATTGACTGGGATTCACATGTTGAAAACACACACCAATCAATTCCACATTAAAGAAACACCATTTAAAAAGAAATTCTTAAAATACTGGAAGCACGTATTCATCTCAGCATCCTCTCCTGTTGATCACTCACTTTATCGAGGTGAAGAGGGAAAAAGAAGTACCTCAACATTTCCTAATGGTAGCAGCCAGTACTTTCTCAAAATAGATACAGCATGGGAACGATGTATTTGTGTTGAGATACAGCAGATAAACTGTTGACTGCTAGAGCAGTCAACTTATCAGGACCACGTGAGTGCCAAATGAAGACCGTAAGGAGGATTACCACAGGCTGACACAATCACATTACACACCTGAGCTTTGCAAATTCCACTGCCGCTCTACTTGCTTCCTAAAAGAATGAAAATTCCTTGTCTTGATTCATACAAAGGTGACCTGACAAGGAAAAAAACTGCATTTGACCCTTTTTGGTTTGCTTTCTTTGCTAGTTTAAAATGCATTAAGAACATACTGAATAGACTGTTCTCCCTTACGCTTATTTATATATTTAACTATGAGTAAGAGGAAGCCCATTTTTAGTGGAAGTTTTATTTGCTCTCTGAAAAATACTGGTTTAATGCTTTCTCAGGCTGTACCTGGAGGTACAAGAGGGAGACTCATGCTCAGTGATCAAGTTCAGAAAAGAAGGTGTGCTAAACAAAAGCTGGCACCTTTAAAACCAGAAGTCAATTATCCCTTCAACTATGTTCTTGCTTTCTGGTTTCCTAGGCACCTGAATCCTACCAAGCTGCCTGCCATTACTCACACGACCTTCTAAAGCAGAGAGGTTAAAAATGTATGTATCACATGGAGGAAGGAATCACCAAAAAACCAAGCCAATAAAAACTCTACCCACCAAACCACGGTTTGGGGACTTCTCTACATTTACAGATTTAAAAGGGAACAAAGGAGCACAAGCCTCTTTTCTTTTGCAGGTCACCTTTCAACATTATTACAGTAGTAACAGCAAACCAAATGAGAACTGGGGTCATGTAGAAACTCAGAGAGTACACGAACATATCCTTAGAAACAGGATCATCTCCCAAGGGTTCACAACTTAAAATCATGAGCTATTGTTTCTCATGTTTCTCTGATCCCTCCCAGAAAGTTATGCTCCTCTTGAAAATGAAGGCTCACCTGCCTGGTGACTTCAGCTGCCTACTGAAAGGCTGTAGAGAAGATGAAGACAGACACTTCTCAGAGGTATTCCATGGCAGAAGGATGAGTGGCACCAGACTTGGGAGAAATCCCAGCCAGACAAAAAGACTCTCACCCTGAGGCTGCTCAGACACAGCACAAGCGCCCAGAAGGACTGTGGAGCCACCATCCTTGAGGGTACCAAGCACAACTGAACAAAGCCCCAAGAAACCAGATACAACTGAAGCTGCTATGAGGAGCTTGGATAGAGGCACCCCCTTCACCAGACAAGACTTGCAGGCATCTTTCAGGATGCTGCTCTACAATTTCACCTACCCAATCTGAAAGAAGAAAAAAAAAAAAGGAAAGTACCTTCTACTCAAATAGCATTCACATTATAAGTAATGTATAATAATTATACATTAATCCCAAGCTGGGATTAATGAGGTGAACAGTTTGTGTTTGCGCTCAGATGAGACCAACTTTTCACAAAATACTGGCAGGATCTTACTAGAGGAGTTTCAGTCTCAGTAGGTCAGTTTTTTAGTTTTGGTTTAGACCCTCTTGGGATACTGCTGCCAGCATCTTGTTGAACAGGGCCCAGGCAGAGTGGTACAGTAACACATCAACACCGCTGGAGGTGCAAGGACCAACCTGATCCAAGTGCAAAGATTGATCAGTTTTCTAAGCTGTCTCTGGCCTGAACAAGTCCGCCCAGTTGCCCTCCAGCAGTACCCTTCAACTGCCACCATTCTGCAGCTTCCATGCCAAGTTCTCTCCTGCCCTGCAAAGGGCTGCCACCTTCCACAAGTCAGATAGGTGAGATGGTGCAGGCAGTGCAGGGTGCAAGCAATGCTGTCCAGCAGCAGAAGGGCAGATGGAGCTGTGATAACAAAGCTCTAGACTGTGGTCTTGGGAGGAATGAGGGCACAGATGCCAATTCCAGAGCCCTGAGGGCACTGGTAGGCCTTAATGGCTCTTTACCAGCCCTGTGTGAGACCTCCAACCACATATTGTGTGGCATTCATGGAAGCCTGGCCTGTCCCAGTCTGAGTCAGCACAGAGCCATCTCAGAAGCATCCTGATAACAGAACAGGTAAGCTAACCAAGAATAATGGAGAGATATATGGACATCCTTCAAGACCATTATCCTATCCTAATTCATATACATGTGACAACCAAGGAGTATTTTGCTTCGCAGCCCTGATGTGACAGGAGTAAACCACAGAATTATATAAAAATTATATTTTAAAATTGCCTTGTCTGGTATATTTCTCATTAGATTTACCTTACAGACAATGAAAGCTGATACCACTCCTGCTCAATTCTAGCAACTGAAAGCAAGTTACTTTTAATTTTGATGCCTGTGTCCAAACATTCAAAAATAAACTGGAGGGATTTGTAACAAGTAGGCAACAAAGCTGACTAAATCTGTGGAAGAAAACTGAGAAAACCCCTTCAGCATATGATCTAACCACACAAAGACAAAAGAAACCAGCACAAAGTGTTTGCTGTCCTGGATAGACTTCTTTACACTCAGGAGAAAGGTGCAGAAGCATCACTGACAGACAGTATCACAACCACCTGCCCTGTATGGCTGCTTCTCAAGTCTGTGTCAGAAAAATGTCCTCCTGAAACAGCAAGTGCTACTGGAAAACTAAAGACTAGAGATCCTCTGGGAATTGTCAGTTCTTAATAGTCTTCAACCAAATGTTCACAGACCGCAATGCAGCCTTGGACAGCCACAGCTGGAGGTGTTCCACATTCATCAGCTGTTCTGCATCGCTGTGGAGTCAGCCACACTGCCTTTGTCCAGTTACTGAACTGGCATTCCCAGCACTGACACTATTAGAAACGGAAGCATCAGATATTCTAGATATTCTACAGCTTTTGGGACCCTCCATCTGTGACTGGTATTTGTTGCTCTGGGCTACAATCCACAGACACACGTCCTGCAATAACGACAATCCCAAAGTACTCATCATCCAGAGGAACAAGAGAGATTCAGGGAAGGGAAACTGAGTCACAGAGGAATTTCACAGCTTATTCATGGGGAAAATAGTATGTTCCAACAGTAGCAGAAAAGGAAACACTTGGCATTATCAAAATATTTACCAGTCTCCCTTCTTTCCCACATCCAGTGTACTGAACGATAAGGCTTGTCCCTTATTTCTTCTGCTAAATGAACACTTGTTAAAGCATTAAGAAGTACAAAAGGAAAGAGACTCCCAGATATCACACTATGAGGCTAATTGACTGGTTTGAACTGCTCATTTTTCTACACCCCTCACATCTCAAGAAGTCGCAGCAGTAATATCAAAAGCAGCAGTAGAGAAATCCTGATCAATGAGCCCTTAAAAATAAAACTCAGATAGGCAGAGCAGAGGCAGTCTTAAAGCACCAAGGCCCTACAAGTCCCTGACCCAATACCTGCTGAAACATCCAGGAGTCTAGTTCTTGATGTGTAGAGGAAACAAAGGCACTCACATTATTCTTCGTTGTTCAGCTTGCTTCCTACTCACCCCCCAGCACTGTTGAAACCCTTTGTTGTGAGTCATACATGATCCTGACCCTCCCAGAAAAACCTGGTCAAAAGGCTGCCTTTCATAGAGGTGAGGATCTCAGTGTCAGACTCAGTACATCCTGACACACTGCTGCTGGTTAGGCCCACCCTGGGCAACACAGTTCTGGCTGTGTTTTTTCCTTCCTGTTCTTGTACTTGGAGCAATTGCTTTCATGAAGGCCTATTTCACTTCTACACAATCTTCTCCATCTCCTCCTTCCATTGTCTTCTCACCTCTTGCATCAAAACCATATTTAGAAACTGGTCAATACTGAGAAGTTCAGATGAAAACATGGTTTACCAGGACAATTCACTGCAGGTCGGTCCTGGCACTCATCTCCCCAGGGAACCCTGGTCCCCACCATAGTCATGGGCACCAGCAGGAGGACACAGGGTGTCCTCACACATCAGTCACACACTGTAAATCCAGTGCTTCCCCACGTGCTAGATACACTGGGTGCAATCACACATCCTCAAAAGGCTCAGCTGGCTGCAGAGCACAGCTGGGAAAGGCTGTTCCATACAGACCTTCTTTAAGCTAAGGGGTCTCTGTGACAGTAGAGATCAGACATAAAGGACTTAAATGACTTAGAGGATCATTAAAAGAGATGCGTGTGAGAAAAGGGGCATTTTAATTCTTTTGCTTCCACACATTCCCAGGGATGACAGCAACTCATTTGCACAAACAAAAAAAAAATTCAAAGATTTATCTTAAAAATTCTTCCCCTGCAATTACTCTGTAATTGTTCTTGTGAACAGAAACAAAATCAGGATGGAAGCAAGCAAATTCCAAGCTAATAAACATGGGCAATCCTTTGGTTATGAATTCCTGTAAAACACAGGAGGGGCTGTGAGGGTATCCATGTTTTGCTATCACAGGACAGAAAACTGGAACAAAGAATGCAACTCTAGAAATGGAGATGTCTGTATCTTGAGAGACCCTGTAATACAGAGCTCACAAGGAGCTATTAACCACAGAAACCCTTTTACTTAAGATGATTTGGAATAAGAGACAAAGAAAGGACACTCCTGGGTAGAAAATGCATGAGCATTAGCTACCAACAGCCAAAAATAAATGTCAGGTACCCAAACCAACCACAGAATACGTTGCAGGCAACCGGTTTCTACAAAGATCAATTAAATACTTCCTCATGGCAACTGAACTTCAATAGTATGTTCTCCCAAGATTTTATTATTACTACTCCCAACCTCAACTAAAGCTTTCAAGGCCTCTTGCTTTGCTAGAGAACACACACTGCAGTAAAAGTAACTAAAAAACCAGTAAGCTTTACATTTTCTCTCAACCACGGCAGAAACCTGCTACATCAGAGTGACACTCTTCATTCACTCCAAGCACTACATCTCTGTCAAAGTTCTGTAACAGCTGAAAAACAAATTATTTTCTTGTATTAGAATATTTCTACTTCTAGAGTTAACAGCAAGTAACTCAAAATACAACAGTACACTAAGATTTGCTTTAGAATAAACTATTAGATGATTATCTACATCCTTCTATCCTTCTGCATCCTTCTACGTTCTTCTGATGGATTTCTTCAAAGAGCACAAGACAAACTAATGCAGAGTTCACTGAACAGGCATTACAGTATTTTCTGCATTACTGCTGACATCTTGCTTTTTACAGCTTTATGAGGGGGTTTTTGTATTAAAAATAAGCTGTTCAAACAATTAAAGTTTTTTCTCTTTCAAAGCAGATAAGCTCTAATCATGATTTTGTTTTCTAAATCACAGCTATCAACACTGCTTGTCCCAACTCCTTGGCAAAGTTACAGGACTGCAGGAAACACAGTGCACACAAAAGCTGCTGGCCTTGGAGCACACAGAAGCAATCTCCACTATTCAAAGACTATGTTGTGCTCTCTTATTTATAATAGCAGCTTAAAGATGTTTAGCCCTTAACGATACATACTAAAGACAAAGGCTTAGAGCTTCAAGGGGTTTACACAACTTTAATCTCCCAGTCCCCCACTTGCCATTGTGTGGCTGGGCTGGCACTAAGCAGAAGCCCATGGACGCTGTGCATTAATTGCTGTGCAAATGAAAAGAGCAGGTCACAAGTTCAATACAGACGAAGAAGGCTGTTAAAGCATGGAACCTCTTGGCACAGGGTGCTGGGCAAGATAAAAGCTTGTGCCTTGAAGTTCTCTGAGCTCTACTCACTGCCCAGCTTGAGCCAGACCAAAAAAAAAGAGCCAAGTAAGAGCTTTTGGCCTTGCGCTTCAGTGAAGGTAAAGAACTTTGCTCTCAACACTCCTCTTCATTCAGGAAACTACAACCCTACCACCAAAGCCCTGCAACCAGAGTTGGTTTTTTTGGCCCCCCCCCAGAGCTGTTCACAGCCCTTACTCCTCTTGTAACTGCAGATGCATCATGTACTTCCCTCCTTACTACAGAACAAAGAAATAGCACACAAACAAAGCCTAAACACTTGCATGTATAGGCACATTTTGCCCTGAACACCAGTAAGAGAGCTACATACAGAAGACGTAGCTGCTCACATCTGCTTCCTCTTTCTTACCAGTCCAAAGAGCCCTTCAGTTTTGCTAACATACAAGAAAATGAGTCTTGGCTTCTGATCTGCCCTCTTTCTTGCTAAGAAAGGATATTTCGCTCTCCCTTTGTGCTTCCCTTCTTTCAAAACATTATGGAACTCCTCGATAGGTAACTATTCCTAGCTGTCAAATTCCCAGTTAGATGATTTGACAATCAGTGACAATATAATGTGTTTTTCCCATTATGAGCAGGCTCTGCTCTATTAGCTGTGTCCTTATAATCAGGTCCATCATAAAATTATACACACTTTATGTAACAGAAATTTTATCAGGAATACACACTAAACTTCCTAAAATTTCCAAACCCATTATGAACATACATCATTCAATAAACCAGTTTCCAGTGATATTAACTTAGATATCAGGATAATGTTTAAATATATCAATATCACTTCTCCCCAAACCCATTTATTCCCTTCTTCCAGTATCAAGTCATTATAATTCCTGGATAGGTTTCCTGTTTGTTGTTTGAAGTCACTGGTGAAACACAGATGATAAAGCAGCTGCCAAAACACTGATCCATCCTTTGACCTAAGCTTGTTAAGAGAATAAAGCTGAGAATTCTGGGATGATAAAGTTAGAACATACACTTCCAAGATGGCAATACTGCAGCTACATTTTCCCATTAGTTTATTATATTATCCCAGAGAAGACGTCTTCTGTTGCATCATGGAAAAAGCATTTACATACTGACCAGAGATTTCCAAGTCTGCATATTCTCTATTCACAGTGCAAGTTTTTGTCAAACTGCCTGTTCACATAGAGTGAACAGCAAGGGAAAAAATTAAATATATGGCAATACAGTATAACCATGCTGTTGTAGTCTTTTAACCCTATCCTATTAATATATCTGTTCAAATCTGTAAATACGGGTTTTTTTTTTTAATTTATTTATTTTACCTGTAGATACTGGAGGTCCTTACATAGAGAAAAGGAGAACTTTTAGCTAAAACCTTTTGCTATTGCAAATGAACCTAAACCTACAAAGCAAGATCATCTGTGCATGAACAGCAGAGAGAGAAGAGTCACAAGAAATCCTTGCTTGCAAAACATTTTGAATACCATAAGCCTACTAACCATAAAGCACATTTTTCTTTACCCACATGCATTTCTTTTTCACTCGTGTGCCATCAGGTCACATGCATGTCATATAAAATGACACAGGACTCTGATTCAGAGGATGCAGCTTTATGTGCAAGAACCAAACATGGCATAGCTTGTTGTAGCTGTACGTCCCCCAGTGCTGACACCCCTCCATGGAACTGCACCAGCAATACGTTTATAACAGGCAACACAAACTACTGCAAAACATAAAAATCAGCTGAAGTTATACTTACTGTAATTTGGGAAGCATCCATGAATTGCAGGCCAAAGTAATCAGTTTCTACAAGGTCCAAATGATACACAATCTGGTCAAACAACTCCTGTCCCTTTGCATTTTTCTGAAACAGAGAAGAAAATGCCTTTTTTTTAACCGATCAGTGTGAGTTTGTTTGGGTGTGTTTCTTTTCAAGTTCAAACGTGTGAGAAGAGATACACAAAGGAACATAATATTAAAATAGCAGTTCTATTTATTCTGAAGAATTGCACTGACATTTCTTCTTATTTTCCTCAGGAAATACAGAATGACATGCTGTTCTTGTCAGCAGCTATTCCAACAGCACCAGATTTCACTCTCAAAGAAAACTTTCAAAGTTCATCATAACTAGAAATGTACAAGAGAAAGGAAAGGATTATGTCCTACAAGTGTCCTAAGTCACAGAGCCATCATTTTATACCCCAGGAAGTCAGATTCTCCACTGCCTCAAACCTGCTGGCTATCAACAGCAACTGCAGCCATGCAGTGCCATACCACCACTGAAACTGCAAAATAAAGTCTGGACAGCCTGAATACTCGAAGAGCACTGTGAAGAAAATTAATGGGATTTGATAAGAATCTTCCATTTATGTTGCCAATTGCCATCATATTTACAGCCTTTACACGAAACAAAAAACGGCCAAAAAATCTGTAATTCTTACTTGGCATGCCATCTGAAACGTGCAGGCATGGAAATAAAACTAACACCTAAAACTCAAATTATTGACTACAGGTACATGTAGAAAAGTTAGCAGATGTTAAAGGTAGGCTGCACTGTCCTGGGTACTCATTTTGAGGTTAAGGCAAGGATTTAGATACATATTCTTCAACACTAGAAAACCAAAGTTTGAAGATTACAGGTGGGTAGAAGGAAAAGGCAATGACAAACCAATTTTTCATGCAAATCCAGCTGAGTTACTTGGAGAAGAAAGTTTTCAAGTTCTTGAGCAAAAACAGCCCTTGGCCAAAAACACACGAGACAACCATTAAATTTGAGTACGAGACTGAAGCTACAGCTATACTTTATACAGGGAAGTACTGATCAGGATCCACTTTTGTGACTGCTGTCCTTCTTACACCTCTAAGGATTTTTTTTTTCTATTTTTATTTTTTAAACCTAACATACTAGGCATTTCCACTTCACCCCAAAATACAGCAAAATTCACAGAGTTAAGCATTCAGTTCCTTTAGTTTGGCCTTCTGCACAAAGGCAGCATCAATCATAACATGCAGAGCTCCTACTCAGGGTTGTAAGCTGTCCAAAATCAGTCTTGAGCGATAGACAAGATCATAAGTTACACCTCTATTTTTCCAAGAAGGTCAAGCAAGCTCAGGTATAGGTAGCAAATTTTATTTTAGTTGTATTTTTGGGTTTTCTTAACTAGCAAAACAGAAGCACAGAAACTCAATCATATCAAATTTCAAGAGCGGCATTAGGACCTTCATTAAAACAAACTACAAGAAAGCTTAATAACAACATTAAATTGTCATTGTAGGATACTGTTTCATTATTTTGAGGGGGGCAAGAGGTGGATAATAGACACTCTTAACTGAAGTTCAAGATTCTATCAAAAGCAGATGAAAATACAATGGCTTCTTAAAACAGTATATTGCTAAGAAAACATCATCTTTACTTGTACAGTAATTGTTATAAACTGAACAAAAAGTATCCAGAACATATTTTTTAACACGGAGTAAAATCAGCACTTGTTCAAAGAAGTCAAACCAAAGCACAGTAAAATGCAAACAGATTCTGCTTAAATAAGGGAGGAGAAAACCCTCAAAAGCAATGAAAAGAGAAACAGCAGAACATGAAAAATTCACAAATGTAGGAAAAACGCACTTGATGCCCTACTCTGCTCGTGGTTGCTTGCTTCATGGCATTAACTACCAGTATATGTTTACCTTCCACTGCCACACACCCAATAGAAACCAGAGAGAGCACACTCCACCTTCTGTACCCAAACAGTCGTTAATGTTTAACACGTGTTACACGCAGAATAGCTCTGCGCTGCACGGCTAGACCATAAAATGCAGTATTACATACATAGCTTACAGGAGATTGTAGCGTTTAACTTGTCACTAAATGAGCTTTCCCGGCAACTCGTACCAGTTTGATGACAGAGCTGCTGCAGCCAACAAACTGCTGACGAAAAACCTTCTTTGAGATGTTGCACTACAGGGGAAGATAAAAGCAACTAATTCCTTTCCTCTATTAACAGTAAAGGATGACCTGTTCTTCTTTATTCTGCCTCATCACTGGCTGACAATCCAGGGGGTCAGATTGTGGACTGATAAATAATTGGAATTATTTGAACTGAACGAAATGGATGGAGTAGGCAAAATAGAAGGCTTTTTTTCTTAGGCATTACATATCCATGATAGTGGTCTCTAAAGCAAAAAATCTCTGTATTACAATAAACTTTCAATTTTCACCTACTTTTTCTTCTCCCCTCCTTCCAGACAAAACAGTAGCTAAAAAAAAGTTTCCCCTTTCAAAATCTGGCACCACATAAAGATAAGAAAATCATTTTGTACAGTAAGATTTTCATAGTAGATCTAATCATCTGGAATTTAATAAATCACACTCTCTCTACAGACCTTCGACTTCTGCTTATTTTCTGAAGATACAGCTAAAAAAGCCAAACCATAAACTAAAAATATTTTACAGTCATACCTTGCTAGACAGATGGTTCAGAACTATCAGATGTAAACGGGCTGCATGACTTATATCTCACAAAATGAAGTATATGGCAACAAACAGTACACATATACTATTATATACAGTTACTATTTTGTTGGTATGGAAGTTACTACAATTGGAACAGTGATGTAAGAAAAGTTGCAAAACATTGTTTTGGTTTGGTTTTTTGGATTGTTTTTGTTGGGGCTTTTTTGTCTTTGCTTTTTGTTTCAGCGGGGTTTTCTTTTTGGTTTGTGAGTTTTTGTTTGGTTGTGGTTGTTTTGAAACAAGAATTAAAGCACTGCCAGTTTCTGGTGGAGTATTCCTTGGAACTAAGGAGAAGTTGTGTGAGCACCATGAAACCTCGGAGGCAAGCACTGGGAAGGTGGGCATGAAATGTTCAGCTTACGAACAAAACTACAGCTGCAACCTAAGGTAAAACTGAATCAGCATGAGGCAGGCACTTGACAAAACACAAAGACTGAATTACACTTGCAGACTGGGAACATCCCTGATAATGAGGAATCACTGAGAGAAAGGAAAAAAGAGAAAGGTTCTTCTCATGTCAGTCACCCCTGCTCCACCTAACAGTTATGCAAGTTTTGCCCACTCTGTTTCGTGAAAGCCCTTCTCAAATAGACCCCCATATCATCTTCCTTGGGATCATGAATCACAGAGAGAATTCTTATGTTAAATGAGGACTCACTGCAAATCCTACAAGGACTCCAGTTGGGATGGGTATAAAGCACCTTGCACAGCCACAGTGACAGCTGCATGGCCCACATTTCAAGTAGGCTACATTTTTGGCTGCTAGAGAGCTCCCAGTCTCAGAGAATCTATGGAAATTCTTGTCAGCTAAAACACGACGAAACAAAGATTAGCCTCTCTAATTAAAAACTATTCCAGACTTGACATGGAAATAGGCAAGAGGTTTTAACGTGCTTCTGGAAGACATGAAGGAAAGAGAAAATTGATCAGCCAGGGACATTTTACACCAACAGGCTCTGTTTAAACAAGCTCATTAGTGTTGATTTTAGCTATTCCAGAGCTCTTTAAAAGGTTTTTGCCAAAGGGCATGAAAAGTGGACATACAAGCCAGAAAAGTCTAATTTTAGTGCAGATACGGTGCAAGGATGCCACTGATCACTCTCAGAGCACATACAAACAAAGCTGGAGAGCTTCTACCCACACCTTCCCCAAACTCAAGTGCAGTTACTTGAACCCAAGCGGAGAAGCTGAAATTGTTGAGTCATATTAGAGAGCTCAGACTACAGGGCTACAAACAAACTATTAACAGATTTCAGAAAGAGTTGAAGCTCTGCTTGGGAAAACAACCTGTCAAATAGGCCAAGAGGTACATGAAATAGTCTGCAACCTGACAAAATGACAACCAAAACGAAGGAAAATAATCTATTGCCAAGAGAAAAGTCAAAGCCAATTAACTTTCCAATCAAAGCCAATGCGTCCCAAACTGAATAGTGAGTAGCAACAGCAATGAGTAGGTAGGGCAGATGTAGTTTCTGTTTTGAAAGAAAGCACAAGGTTATGTATTCTGCAATATGTAAAATATTTTTGTAGAGTGGACTGTCGTGGTCTCATGGTCACTGACTCGAAGTCTGAGCTTCCAGTAAATTCTTAAAGGCACATTTGTAGCTAGCAAGTCGTACCTCCACAGGCCTCATACTGCCCTGCTCTGATGGCACCACCATTTCCCCTCCTTGGCATCTCCTGAAAACAGAGTAGCTCAGTATGTTCTGCTCAGTCCTCTTACACCTGAACTGTTATTAACTCAATTTTCAAACCTACAGCCCATTTTCAAACCTAAGGCTTTATCTGTTGGCCCTACTGCTTAGCAGCGAGAGTTCGCTTTGCCTTTTAACAGTCACTGGCAGTGCCATCTTCCAGTGTTTCAGACAGGCTAAACATGAATAAAAGCCATCTGTGCTTCTAATTAGCCTTGACTCCCGGTGCTCAGTTATCATCTGTCCTTTAACTTGCTTTCTTCTGGATAGTAAAGCCCTTAGTTGCTCAAACACACTCAGCTGTACTGAAAGCAAGCAGTACTTCCATAATTTTAAGCACAAAAATGCAACTCTTCTGCATTCTTATAAATCAAGGGTATCTAACAGCTTCAACCAAGTACGCATTGGAGGCCTTGGCTGGGCTTGCAGAAGCTGCACTGAAAACCACATTATCCATCCCAGCGCTGCTGCTATAGGTAGTACTGTCAAGTCGGCCACTTGTTTTCAAATTCCAGTTTGCACGCTGCCACCCAGAGAGGACATTCTGGGAGAGGGCACACTGCAAACCAGCCATGACCTTGGTGCCTGTCCCACCCTCCTCCAGGGGCCTAAGGAGCAGATTCAGAAGAGTTGAGAAAGAGTTGCAATTTTTGTGCTTGAAATTATGCAAATACTACTTTATTTTCATAAAAGCAGTGTTAATTGAGGAAAAGCAAGATATTTCTTAACATATCACACTTCCATGAGGCTGGCTAACCTGCTCAAACTACAAATTAAGACGTCAGGTTATTTTCTTACCAGCCAACCATTAACTTAGATTTTCAGTTCTGTCTACAAGCTCACTTGAAAATGTGACAGTGTTCAAATAACCATTAAGCCTGACACCCTGTCATGGCAATAACACCAGTACTGCTTCAGAGCCTGCTACTGCATGCAAATGATGTTTAAATGTAGTACAGACCATAGAAACAAGCAGCTTTGCTGAATGTGCCCAGAAGAAAATGCAAGTGATGACGCATGTGAACTTTTATCTAAAGGAGAACGAAATTCATTTTAGCTCCTTTAAGAAATTAGCTGAAAACAAGAGCCAAAATCCCCTTAACCTCCCCCCGCATAAAAAACTCAAACCAACAAAAAAATGCCAAATGCATACACACACCACCAAGCCCTCAGCCCTTCATCAGAAGACAAAAACATCCCATGAATGGTATTTACTTATTATAACCTTGAAAGAACAAACCTTTTGCTCCCAGACGTTTCTGTCAAGGCCCCAGACTAAAATTGCTATTTGCTGAGCAGAAGTGGCCTCTAAGCAAAGTCAAAGAACCCCTCAAAAAATGACACAAAACACCAAAGCAAAAAAAACCCCAAAACTCCCACATAAATAAAAAACCAAACCAACAAACCAAGCTGCTTCCTTCAAATTACTCTCAAAGCCTATGATAAAAGTCTCAAAAACTAGGACTCTCACATGTCACATCCCATCAAGGGGATAGAGGGAACCTCAGATAAGCACACAACCACTTAGGAATATTCTCTCTGTGGGCAGATTGGCTGACTGTGCAAGCAAGCTGGGTTCCTGCAACCAAGATGCCAATGAGAATTTGTAGACAGTCACTAAGAAAAAAAGTCCCCAAACAGTGGGTATAGTAAATCTCACTATTGCTGCACAGCAGCATTTCTCAACAGCAGCCGGACTTTCATCTCTCCACCACCTACAGGCAAGAAGAATCAGTGTTCACTGGAGGAGAAGCCTAAACAAGAACAAATAAATAGATCACCATATTTTATATGTACCAAGTCTCTACACAAACCCAAATGGCACTGGGATTCTAGTCAGATCACAGTACATTTCACCATGCTAGCGTGACACTGGCCAAGTCTCTTGCATCAGCTTATGCTTTCTACCTTTTACATAAGGACAGTTACTTGTCAATAAAATATAAAACAAACAAACAAAATTTTGAAATGGCCCAACAACAAAAAAGTAACAATGAAAACAAACCAACAAAGCAAATGAAACCAAGAAAACCAAAGCACGAAGAACTAAGAGTGGGGAAGAGTAACACACTGTTTTCAAGCTCTGCAATAGGAATGAAGAAAAGATTTTACATTATTCATAAAGTACAAACTCATTAAGATGAATCAAAGATTGAATTGCCAGCACAGCTTTATAGATAGTACACAGAAAATAGAGCAAAGAGGGAATTACCTTAGATGCAAACAATCTCTCAAGAGTCCAAACCTATGCCAAGTAACCCACTGGAGAGACTCCAATGTACAGCAACGCAAACATAAAATGGATCCAGGAAAGTCAGGTGAGGTTTGAAGGGTGAGTATAGGGTTTCCCTTGCCCTTGCCACTTTACACATCCCTACATCCAGTCACTTCTTTCCCCACCTCTCAATCATGTTCTGTCCTCAAGTGGACAAGTACAAGTGAACCAAATTTATAAAATGATCTGAACGATGCTAACTTTTTCTGAAAGCTGGTTTTGCACATTTATTTTCAAAACGGGCACTTTCACTAGCTGAGTTTTACAGTATAGCCCTTCAAAAACTGATTACAGTAGAAAATCCAGAAGCTCAGAAGTCTGTTTTGCTGCTGAAAAAAGGAGCATGAAACTACTGTGTCTCAAGACGTACATTATCTGGAAGGGACCATTTCACCAGTTGCTTCATTTTTTCAGAAAAGATTGGGCTGTCCCAGGCTGGACACAGCTGGTTTCAGCCATCTCCAAAGTAGACCCACTGACCACTGGTGCTGGGGGGTAGGAAGTGGGTACAGAAGTCAGGAGTGAAGGAGTGGATTTGAGTTAGAGTCACCCATTCTTGACCCATGAGCCTTTTTGTTCCATTTTTTCTCCATATCTTCTTTCCCCATCCTGCAGATGAATGAGGGGGCTGGGTAGAGGCCTGGCTGATGCCTAAGGCTAACCCACTGCAGTGGGGAAACCCTTATGCAGGGCAATTTCACATTTCCATCAGTCATCTGAAGGGCATGCTGTCTTTGCAAAGCCTTTGATCTCTCGAAAAATCACATGAAGGGTGGGCAGGTACTACCATGGTGGATGCCCTATACGTGCAGTTATTATTGTCAACTTTAGTACCAGCAGAGACATTTTTATTTTATTGGACTCAGGTGAAGGTGAGGTTCTGCTCATTGTCCCTATCACCTACATGTACTACTGGCAACACAGACCTCTTCCCTAGAGAAAAGCACTGTCAGCACTTCTAAATGCGATCCTGAGGCAGCAGATAAAAGCTACCATCAGCCACAGAACAAAGCAGCAAAAAAAAAAAAATCCTTACTTGTAACTTTATGTTCTGGAAGTCTGTCTGGACTCCTGTTATTTCAGGCACAGACAGGTTATCCCATCACAATTATACACTCAGAAGCGCAATAAAAAAAAGGGTTATTTGTACGTAAAGAAGATTCTTTTTCACCCCTAGAATGCCAGCTCCCTCTCCTGACCCACTTGAAATATTACATGCCCCTCAGGTTTAATCATAAAGCCGAGGAAACACAAAGTAGCTAGGATGAGGAGAACAAAACCTATGCTGAGGCTTCTTAACCTACATGATTTCACTCAAAATATAACTTAGAGTTCGGCATTCCCGGAGGAAGAGGTGTTACTTGATAAAGCTAAGCTATGGGCGTTGAAGTGGAAGCCACCTCTGAAAGACGGTACCATCAAACACAACACAACGTTATGCTTTAGGCTTCCCTTGCCCACTGCCCTCCTGCACAAACCACAGTGGGACAGAGGTGCCATTTTGCTGGAGAGCTAGAGAAAATTCTAGGTCATGAATTTAAACTGTATTTGAGAAATAACATGGAACACCAGCATAAGCTGACATTAAAAAGAACAAGAAGAAAGAGGCAAGTACTATCAGAGGAGAATCCCGGGAGAGTGTAGCAAAGACTCTGCACTTTCTTATGCTAATGCAGTACCAAAGATTCAAATGACAGCTTTGCTCTCTTATACACCTGCATTCGAATGCTCCATGAGTAGAAATAGTTTTAAACAGATGCAACTGTACAAACAGAATTTTCCATATAGACACATCCTTCATACACAATTCATATATTGTGTATATATGAATTGTGCCTGAATCTCAACTATTTCCAATTTTTTTAACTTGTTTTTAAATAGGACACATTTATGACTGTCTACAATAAAGCAGTTTACCAATAAGGCTCTATGGGCAACCTTGCTTCAGCATAAACATAGCTCAGACCAGCAGTAATGGCCAGTGAGGCACACAAGCAACACAAATGGCTGTACTTGATACAAGTTAAGGCTGCAGGGTTCCTGCTCTCCCAGCCAGACAAGCCACAGGTTCCGTTCCTGACTCCTACCCAAGAGGTTTGTCAGGGCAGCTGAATGCCTTGTAAAGAACTGGCTACAGAGGGGAGTTGTCTCAGTTAAACATCACTACAAATTCAAGCTAACAGTGCTTTCAAACCCCCTCCCCACACAAGTGCACACATATGGACCACACAGCACAGCCTGGCACGGGCTTGATGAGCCGAAAGCTGCTTCCTAACACTCCTACCCAGCAAGGAGGAGGCCACAAAGCTGTGCTGTGGTTGGTAGGTAAAACCTAGGACAGCTGCTCTAAGAACTGGTATCTTACACAATGCCTTATAGATTGTCACTCCTGAGTGCATAGAAAAGAATCCCCACCACCACCTGCTGACCTGTGTAAACGCAAACAGGTGCAGATTCCTTTAGTAACATCACATCATGTATGCTGCACGAATTTACTTTTATTTATGTCTGGATAAAACAAAAAGCTCCTTAGAACCACTCCTCTCCTCCAGCATAAAACTGCATGCTGTTTATGCCCACATAATTCAAAGTCAATTATTTCTATGTCTTTTTTCAAACTTAAATAACTTACACTATTTGTGGAACTTTTCATAGCACAAAATTAATTCCACATGCATGCTAACATTAGCATAAATTACCTGTATTAATTACCTTATAATGTGCTAAACCTTCCATATAAATCGTATTTATTATTAATCACCGTGACAGTTACAGCCAGTAAAAGAAGTTCAAAGATGTGAAACAGAAGCAGTGACCAAAAATGGAGTTTGGAACTTGAAGACAAAGCTCTAATGTGGTCTTTTCCTCAGAAGCTCTATGGATTTAAAAATGCAAAGAAACTCTTTCTGAAGTTTCTGATTTAGACAGCCAACTGACTTCAGTACTCTTCACTCTTTGTTCTTTCATGTAATAAGTCATAGGATAGGACCTCTCCAAAGAATAAACCCCAATTATTTGCTTCTCTCTGAAGAGAACCAGAAATCCAGAGATTCAGAAAAGTCATTAAAACCTCTTAAACTGCAGGTTTATAATCAGCAGATTTAAAAACAGATGAAGACCAGGGAAGTTTGCCACTAAAAATACTTCATTTAGTGGACAGCCAGGAAGACATAATTCTTTTTAAACACAAACATAATCAGCCAAGTATACACAATTAAAGACAATCACTACAAATTACATTTCTTTCTAGAAAGACAGAATATGCAAGAGGAAAAGCCACGTGGTTTTTATTAAAACAACTTCATTAGAACAATTATAAAGAGGTTAGAATAAAGAGCAGTTCAAGCTTATAGAAACCACCTCTCTCAGATGATGCTACTGCTCAGTTAAAACTAACAGCAGCCCTAGGTTTATTATAGTGAAGTTTAGCACTCTAGTCTTCTCACTGCTGCAAAGGAATTGCATGAGAAGATAAATTCTCAGCATACTATAGTATTTAATTTCTGGCTCTCTTATAAATATTCAGATCTGCAGGACAAATGAACACCTTATTGTACTGAAACAGGCATGGCAGCACAACGTTCTGTTTATCTTCATTCTAAAGGATGAACAAGAACCCGTGTCTGGGGTTTTTTACTGAATAAACTTAGAAGTTCTGAGTGTTAATATGAGGAGCAGAAAGACTGGGTTTTAGCCAAAAATGATTTGTTAATATTTCACGCCAACCAACGGATCATCCAATCCTGTTAGGTAAGAGGCTGAGAAGAAAAAAGCTGTGATTATTAACAAAATCTCTGACCCCACAGTCAGTATGCAGAAAAGCACAGTATTCATCAGATTCTGGATAAGTGATGTTTTTGAAGAAGAGAGAAATGAAGAACCACTAATCTGCACAAGTGTCAGGCTTCTTCCTTGTCAGGTTCCCTGCATGATGCAGTTTTTGCTGCCTACTTGGAGGGAGTGTTGTGTGCCAACGCTTCCTCTGGATGTACTTTAAAAGACAACCTTCAGAAATTTTAAGGCAAAAATACAGATGAAAATAACATGATCAAAGGTACATGCTGCATGTGCATACATTCCAGAGAGTACAGACAGACTAGCACTAGTTAGAAAGCTGCCCCACGTATCGTTTGATTTGAAAATCCATTTGCAGCAAGCTGCAGCTTTCAGTAGTTTGCAGGAAGGTTTGAGTTTCGTCCTTCGCTTTGAGGGCTGGCTACCCCGCCTGCTCCGTGCCATGAAATGGATTCCAGACATTTGCATGTCAAGGGAAATAAAACAGAAGCAAAAAAACTAAAATGGAAATTAAACAAAAGCACCATAAAGGAGTAAAAAAATTACAGCATCAGAATTTCAGCTGGCTTAGTATATCTGTGTATTAACAACGTCTTAATAGGAGCTTGCATGTTTAATTCAGACCACCACACAAACATAGGGAAGCTTTGCTATTGCCACGGTGACTGCCAGACATTCAGTAGAACTCATTAAACTGATGACACTCCCAGTTTACTGTGACAGGCTAATGGGGCATTCCTTGTGGCTGGTTCTTTTCACCTGTGCATTTTAGCTCAACAGAGGTTTTGCTATGCTTGACAACTTCTGCAAAAATTTTTTTTTTCCTTAAGAGTCTGAATCTCAAGACAGATCAGACCAAACACTCCAAACTGGCCAGTCACACGTGGCTGCACTGCTACCACCTCAGTTGTTTAAAATAACAATTTTAAGTGAAACTATTTTTAAGTGAAACTTTTTAGTTTTTTTTTATTTCAGGGAAACAGATGTCAAGAAGGCCTTACTCATACTATGAATACATCGAAGTCCATATCCAAAAGTCACTGTAACATGAAGCCACTTCACAGAATACGTTTTAGTTGGAGGGATAATGAACTGCTTAAAAATGAAACCAGTCATATATGGCTCCAGCAAAGACTACCACCAGTTCTTTGCAGACATTAACAAAAACCTGCATTTATAAAGCAAACAAAACTGGTAACAGTCT
The DNA here is from genome assembly GCA_013397975.1 of Machaerirhynchus nigripectus. Lineage (NCBI taxonomy): Eukaryota > Metazoa > Chordata > Aves > Passeriformes > Dicruridae > Machaerirhynchus > Machaerirhynchus nigripectus. The sequence goes on along the minus strand of VZRQ01002919.1, from coordinate 1,048,614 downwards.
CTTCATCTCAGAATAATTTTATTTCACAATGAAAGCAAACACAAGAGCAGAGAATTCCCACAAACTTGCAGTACTTCAATTAAATATCCAACAGAACCTAAACCATAAGTATTAATACCAAGCACTCTGACTGCCTGAAAAGTCACTAAGTCACTGGAGAATCGTATTTTGCTGCCCTAATTCCCTTTTCTACTGCTGATCATAGAATCATAGCATACCAATTTGGAAGGCACCTCAAGGGTCATCTGGTCCAACCTTCCTTGGCAAAAGCACAGCCTAGACAAGTTGGCCCAGCACCCTGTCCAAGTCAATCTTAAAAGTGTCCAATGTTGGGAAGTCCATCGCTGTCCTGGAGAGATTATTAACATAAACAGTGTTTCTCATTACCAGACCTACAGACTCGGAGAGAGTTAAGAGCAAACTTGGGTTCTTCTGTTGCAGCACCGTTCTACAAACCAAACTCTGGCTGTAGGGACAACTTTGCTGCCTGGTGGCTTTTAGATGACACCAACAACTCAGATGACTTCAAAGTCATACGTATGTAGCCAGCAGAGCCTTTAAGTGCAACCAAATACAACACCACACCGCTGACGCAAGAAGAGCAAGTGTCAACTCACTTGTTCAGCTGCGCTGATTCTGAAAGAGACAGCATGTCATGAAGTTTATTCAGGCTGAGCAACAAAGCACATATGACTGTTGATACAGCCAGAAAGTCTGTAGATAAAGAGAGATTCATCTTTCATCTCCCTGTATAGAAAATACCATATGTTGGGGGAAAACAAGCAATTTAGATGAAGAGAGTGATAAGCTGAATGCTCACTCACCAATCACACTCACTGAAGATCTTTAATTATGCCTTTTTATAATCTCGGATGAGAGACCAGCAAAAGTTGTTTATCTTGATTGTTGGGTTTTCAGCGTGGTCTCCCACAACATCCCCACATCCACACTGGGGCACTGCAGTGTAGATAGGTCGATTATTGATATCTACATAACTGGTCTCAAAGGGAAGTGATTAGTGGTTTGAACACTCACTGGAGCGCTGCTGTAAGGGGAATTCCCTTAGGGATCTATCCTGGCACCTATCTTGTTCAACACCTGCCTCCACCATATGGAGGAAGAGATGGAACACATCACTTTTTGGAAGTCATCAAGCTGGGGTGTGCAGGTGACATGTGTGAAGGCAGTACACAAGGACCCTGACAAGCCCGAGATCAGGAAAAGGCTACAACAGTGTTACAAGGCTGGACCATATATCTCATCAGATTGAGAGAAGTACAGAAAGATCACTACTGTGATGGGCAAAACAGACTCATCTCAGAGAAGATTAATTTAACTCACTGCCAAATAGTAACAGCAGGATACTGAGATATAAAAATCAAAACTAAACACACTTTTCCCCCAGGTTTCTGGGGGGAAACTGAAGTTAAACCTTTCTTCCCAGGTTTAACTTCACCCCAGGTTCTTCTCCCTCCTCCCTCCCTGAGTGGCACTGGGGAAAATGGGTAGTGTCTCTTCACTGCTCCTTCCTTCCCCTGTTTCAGGATAGGGTCCAACTCCATGGGATATAGCCCTTCACCAACTTCTCCAGGGTGCATTCTTCTCATGGTCTGCAGCTCTTCAGGACTGGCTGCAGCATGGGATCATTCCACAGAGCAGAGTCTTTCAGGAACAGATGGGGCCAGTGTGTGTCCCCCAGCCTGCTCCAGCATGGGCTCCTCTCTCCATAGGGGCACTGCCTCCTTTAGGCATCCATCTGCTCCTGCTCTGGGTCCTCCACGGGCTGCAGGTGGATCTCTGCTCCACCGTGCGTCTCCATGGGCTGCAAGAGGGCAGCCTGTCTCAAGCTGCTCTTCACCACAGACTGCAGGGGAATCTGTGGCCCAGTGCCTGGAGCACCTCCCTGTCCCTCCTCCTCCAGTGACCTTGGTGTCTGCAGGGCTGTTTCTTTCACCTTTTTCTCACTTTTCTCAGAGCTGCTGTGCAGAGCTTTTTTCACCGTCTGTTATCACAGAGGTGCTCCAGCACTGATGATGAACTCAGATTCTGCCACTGGCAAGTCCATCTTGGAACTTGCTGGAACTGGCTCCATCTGACATGAGGCCAGCTTCTGCATCTTCTCACAGCAGCCATCCCGGCAGCCTCCCAGCTGCCAAACTCTGCCATACAAATCCAATACATATGTTTACCCCCATTTGCAGACTCCACTGTCTTCACCTTGGTATGTAGGCTTCTCACACATCACATACAGACTACTAGGCCTTCAGTATGAAATTCAAAATAGCCAGGGTTCAGGGGGAAGGTAGAGTGCCTTGCAGTCTTAGTTTAAAGACAAGGTTATCTTAGATCTGCCATACTTATCGTTACTGAAAGGCAATACTCTCTACTGACAATACAGACCACGGAACTCACGTCCTCAGTGAGGGATAAAAACTCTTTCAGTCTCTGAGAACTAGGCTGTCTCCTTTGTCTGTCTCTCCCAACTTCCCTCCCCACTCCCACCTTTCAGAGGAGGAAATAATTCTACCTTTCTTATTCAATAACTTTGGGCATTAAATTAAAAGCCAACCTTTTTATATATGTAATAAATTTACTGATACAAACACAATTAACCAACAGAATACAGCTTATTTTGATGCGAGAGCATTTTCTGCTCAGACATTCCATGCAAAGGGAAGCGCCAAGACTCCATGGGCCACAGGGAGTCAGCGGGAAGCGCACACCTGCCTGCAAGCAAGGCCAAATGCTTTCCAGCTTCATTTTCACAACTTCCAGGGGCTGTGAAATCTCATGAGTTGGAAACCATCCTTCTTCAGCCTGTGCTATTCTCTCATTGCCAGTGAATTCATTTTCCCCAGTGAATCATGAAGACACAAAATTTACAAACTACAATATGAAAAATATTCAGCAATTTGAAACATTTTTAAAGCTTTATGTTATTTTACTGTAAACACAGGTTTAGATTTATTATTTCCCAACCCATGTGAGTCATAAATGTTCCCACTTTCCCCCCACCCCCTAATTTAAGCTTCCTGCAAATGAACAGACATAAGATTGACAGTTGTTGGTAACAAGCCTTTCCTGACGCTGTGTGTAACTCAAACTGAATTAATGCCATTTTGTTTACATGCAGCATTTGGAAGCAAAGCATTTTCTCAAGTTATGTTCCAGTTGTCTTCTAATTTTCATCCCTGTTAAAGCCACTGGTTGTTTTGAATTTTCAGGATAAACCATGATCTAGGGTGAGTATTAAATTGTAAGATTTGCTGAAGCACAACGATAATGGTAGACATCAAACTCAAACAATTGTCTTTGTTATTCTCCTCTGAAGCACCCACTTAGTCAACTATAACTGCATGAAAAATGGAAGCCTAACTACTCAAAACAAGCATTTTAGTAAAAAAAAAAATCCATTGGCATAATACACCTGGCTTCCAAGACGCAAGATCAAACAACAATTTTCAGAAATAGGCATGTCTAACCAATTTGCTTAATCCAACAGAGTCAGTGCTTAAAACATCACCTTCCAGAGAGTCACCAGTTGTCTTCAAGACCCTGGAAGGGATACACAGATGAAGGAATGAGTTACAGGTTGTTTACCATCTGGATACAGGCAGATGCTTTCATGGTCAGCAAGGTAACTTGACACTCCACCTCCCTCATGGAGAGGTTGTGCCACAAGCAATTTGTTCTGGAGTAACTTCTGCATTTCAGTAAGCTGAGCACCCATTTCAGAATAGGAAGTCTGCAAGGTAACCACAGCAGAACAACTCTGCTAGAACTACTATGGCTAAATTGCTTATGGTGTTAAGTCTTAATACTAAAAGCTAGGTTAAACACATATCATTTTCCACTGCATAGTGAGACTGACTCAGCAAAGAGTAAAATGGGCTTAAAAGGCATACCAAAGACACTGCTTGAAATAAAAAAAAAAAATCCCCCAAGAAACCCCCAAACAACTACAAATAGTTCTGAACTTAACTCATCAAGATGAATAAGAACGCAGTGTAGTATGTACTTAGCGGTGTTTTTCTCTCGTAACATTTGCATCATACGTAGAGATGAGGATTTACAAAAACTGCAAACATCTTCCTCCCTTTGGAAGGCACCAGCAGGTAGGCTGCACTATTTACAAAGCTTCACAAAGAAGCTAAAACTGCCTTATTTACATGTCAGAACAAGCTGGTGCACATGTAACACTACGTAATGGAACAGACATCACATACCATACTTTTATCACGCACTAAAATGACATCTTAATTTTTCTCAACAGTTTTAGATGGCATCTGTATTTTTGTACTTCACAGCGGCCCAGCTATAGATCCTGTATTCTTTTTGCAGCATCTCCATAAACTGATGAAATTTTACTTTGATGTTTCCAGACAGGGTAGGGGTTAGTGGAGTCAAGTAATATTTTGTTCACATAATTACTTATACACAGTATTTAATTATGTAATTTATTATACGTGTACAATAAATGTATGTGTAAAAATAATTATATGTGCATAATAAATAATTAGACAAATAATTAATTATTACACAATAATTAATACTGTTGTATCAATTCAAAAGGAGTGGTTTTTTTCTGTATTAAACATTGTAGGCAGATCAGCTAGCTGACAAAGAAAGCATGCAATACCAGGAGTGCACATCTAACGTCTCATACACTACTGATCCAGAAACTGAAGGATCAAAGTCATTGCAGTGAAACAGAGGAGAAAGACTTGGACTGAAAGTGAAACCTGCAACTATGTGCAACACTGAAGAGTCAAGAGAAGAGAGCAATAAAATGACAAAGAAGGGAACAAGAAACACAGAAGCAGATGTAAACTTTGAAGTCTATGAGGTGCAATTGAAAAATTCAGCCTCAAGAAGAGGCAATATGGAAGAAGACAGGAGACCAGCTGGTGGTCATCTACTAGCCTGGAAGCCATAGGGATTACAAGCATTAATACAACTGCAAACACCTTTCTCTTTTAGGTGGTATACATACTGAGCCTTACAAGACCAGTTTAAGATCATAAATTTATCTTGCTGCCTGATCCTGCAATGCCCAGCATAACCCAGCCTTAATTATGCCTGGTTGGGCACTATTAACATGATCTAGATGTTCATCTTTAGGCCTTGCATAGCTACAAGACTTGTAAGGAGACATTCTGTTTACTTTTTGCTCAACACAGCTATTTTAAGTTCAAGCTGCTTAAGAAGAACTTCTTCAATTACAAAAACCAATGCAAAAACCAAAACTTTGGTTTTGGCCCCAGAGGGGGAAGTGGATGGCGTTAGAGAAGTTAAGAAGAAAAGATATTTACAAACAATTTTTCCAAAACCAGCAAAATTATTGCGTGTGTAAATAATTGTACTAGAGAACTGACTGCAATGCAAGAATCAAGGTACAGGAGGGAAAAGAATTGGGCAATCAGTTGGCAGAAGGCACTGCATCAACAGCCTATACTCAAAGGATTGCCCAAGCAACACATTGCCCAGATAAACAGCTCCAGAAAATTATGCAACAAACTCTGAAGTGCCAGTGCCTCAAATTAGGGGAAAGGAAGCACAGCTCTCACACAACCCACTCCCATGCTACAGCTGTCAAATACAAACTCGTGAGCAACTCACTCAGATTTTATGCTTCCAGTTCACCACATCTGCCCACTATAGAAGAGCTAGCTTTAAAGATTATTATAAAATTACTATCAGTTCCAGACGACAGTACCAATTGTAGCGGGTATGACAGCCTACTTCTGAAAGGTAACAATTAAGCAGCAACTATGATGAAGGTAGGGGGTTAATGAGTGTTGTCCTAGTGAGAACAGAGGATTATTTCACATTAATCATATTAAGCACAGACTTAGACTATGTTGCTGCAGCAAGTCACTGTTTATTCCCCCAGAGCAAACTCATTCTTCTGGTGTCAATACACCTAAGTCTCTACCAACTCGTGAAGCCACAGACAGGTATTACTAAAAATATATAAGAACTCACAAGCTCTCTACTGCTTTCAAGTTTCTTGCTTGCTACCATGCTGAACTTGAATTGCCATCCATCAGTGACAGAGAAAGCCCTTGTGGAAGAGATGTTAATTTATAAAGAGCAAGCTGCTTCTGAGGAACTCCGAGCTCCCCAGAGTAGTCAAATGGGTGTATGGGTGCACATGTGAAGATATCCACGCACACTTAAGATCCCACTTTCTTAGCCCCATTTCAGTCAAGAGGCTGATTGGAAGCAACGAAGCCTACAAGGACACTAAAGGTTCCCCAAAAGGTCTATTAGAATTCCACTGCTAGGAGGGAGTGTCTCATCATTATGGCACAGATAAAAATAAAAACCAACAAAACTTGCCTAGTAGAACTCTGCTTAGACTCCACTCCCTCGAAAGGAAGAAAAGCCAGACTGCAATCTTGAAGCCTGAAATATTACCATGTTTCCCTAAACAAAGCCCAAGAGGCTACTGGTGCCAATGCTGAACAATGCATCTTTGTTTAAAGGGACACAACTGCGGCTCTTTCTTTTCCCCTATCTCTCCCTACACACTGGAAGGCACATTCATTAACTGCAAAACTTGCTGCTAGGGCATGTTAAAACACCTCCACTGAATTCAGAGAGATTTCCCATCTGTATCTACACACTACCAAGAAAAATAATAAAACCAAAATGAGATAATGTAAAACTATCAAAGGGCAGGAAGCTTCAACATATCCCTTGTCTTGCAAATTTAAACACAATAAGGATAGATGGATGGATATCCATCCACCCAGCTCCTGAAAATTTTTATGGGTAGAGATCTCATGGCTTCTCTGGATAATCTGTGCTAGTGCTACACTAGCAGCTCCCAGTGGAGTAATTTTGCATAGTGTTCAGTGTAAACCTCTCAAGCTGAAAATAGATCTTTGGTCTTGTTACGTCATCGGTCACTAACAAGACAAGCTTGGGTCCATCATCTTTGTAACTGCCCTTCAAATAGTCGCAGACTGCTATTAGCTTACTCTACACCAGACAAAGCTCACTCCCCTCAGCCTGCCCTTGCAGGTCAAGCAGACCACCCTGACAATCATCCCCTGAAACATCTGCAGTTTCCTGACTTTTACTTTATTAGGTGGCCCAAAAGGAATGTTTTTAGTATAGGATCCTCAGAGCCAAGGACAGAGCAACAATGATTTCCCGTCATCTGCTGGCTATACTCCTAATGCAGCACGGTACCAGATTTACTGATAATGATGGCACACTACTGGTTCATATTTAACTTGCTTTCAACCACAATCCCCAGTTCTTCCGGGCAGAGCTGCTACTTGGCCCATCAGTTCCCAGCTGTACTGATTCATGGTACTGTTAGGCATCAGGTGCACAACTTTGCATTTTCTCTTCTACTTCATGAAGCTTTTGATGGCCCAAGCCTTAACTCTCTCAAGATCCCTTGGGATTTATGTTTTGCCATATGTCATGTCAGCCACTCCCACTAATTTAGTGTAATTCGCAAATATATGGCATCATCCAAATCACTAAATACTGAAAAATACAGACCCCAGAACCAACTCTTGGCATACTGCACTCAGTCAGCTGCCAGCTGGATGTTGAGCTATTGATAATGGTCCAGCTGATTTTCAACCCATTAAGCAGTTTGTTCATCCAGCCCATACTTCCTTAGACCTCTTAATAGAATGCAGTTGGTGGCATTATTCAAGACCTTTGTAACCTCAAAAGCTGACACTTCTGTCGTTCATAGAGAGAGCCATTTTGCCACAGAAGGCAATGAGATTGGGTAAGCACACGCTTGTTAAATGCACACTATTAAGTATTAAATTCTTGACAATGTATTTACAAACTTGACCTATGTGGAAACAAGCCATGATCCTTCCAGGGATGAAAATAAGGCAGATTAGTCTATCACTTTCAGAGTTTTGCCACACTTTTTTTGCAGATGAGCATACAATTAGCCTTTTTCCACAGTTTTTCCCTCATCTGCTAGTATACCTGTAGAAACCCTTCCTGTTAATCTTCATGAGTCCTAACTCTGCTGGGCTTTGGCCTTTCATTTTTCACCCTTAAATACCTGAGTAATGCTTTCATACTCTTGTTGCTGGTCCGTGTTTCCACTTCTTATATGTCCTTTTTTCTGTAGTTTTTTCCATAAAGAAGCCTCTTGTTTAGTCAAGTGGGCTTTTCTGGTCGAAGTCCTGATATTCCTGAAAAATGAGATGGTGTTTTCTTGAGCTGTCCAACAGCTCAGATTTTTAGATTTCCCTTTTTAAGTTCTTTACTAAACACCTCCCCCAGGGATTCCAATTTATCAAATTCTCAGGTAAGCCACAGTCCAGTCCACAAGCCTGATTTTATTGCCCAGCTTTCCAGCTTTCTCCAAATCCTGAACTCAGTCACCTCATAATCACTCAAGATCCACCAGACTCTTTCATCTTTGTTGTATAATAGGTCAAACAGAGCATTAGCCCTGTCTGCTAGGAATTCATCTGCTACACCTTCTAGGAACCTCCAACATCGTCTGCCCAAAGTTTTGAGGCCTTCTTAGAAGATGTCTGGGTTGCTGAAAACCTCTGTGAGGACAATGGGCAGGAGACCTCTAGTTGCTTTCAGAAAGCATTAACCACGATACTATAGGGCACACAAAGCAGATGATGGAGCAAAACACTAGCGTGCATTTACCAAGGATAAATCTGCTTTATCAACACAATTAACCACTATGAAGTGGTGCTGTCAGATAGGATTAAATTAAATTCAGATTTAACCACTGATGGGCCAAGCGGCAGCTCTTCTCAAAAGAACAGGGGGTTATGGTTGAAAGCAAGTTAATGAAGTATCTAAATCTATGAATAAAAAGGGGGCAAAGTTTCTCACTTTGACTAAAGAACTTTGAACATCCTATCTGACAGCACCCTTGAATCCAGGTCACTACTGGTGGTTAACATATCTAGACTCTGGGTGGATGAAACACTGGCTGGATCATTTGGCTCAAAAGGCAGTAGTTATCAGTCCATACTATACCTAGAGGGCAGTTACAAGTGCAGTTCCTCAACTAGAATGCATCCCCACTGAGATTTTGGAACATGCTGAGCTGAGGGGTCTTGTCGTACTCAAGCACAGGGCAGCCATTCAAAGCAACCTAGACAGGCTGGCAGAATGGGCCAAGGGGAACATTTCTCATGAAATTCAAACATGGCCAAATACAAAGTTCTGCTCTTGGGACAGGCTAACCCCCTGCAGTGGTACAGGCTGAGGTCTGATTAGCTCGGAGCAGCTCAGCTGGAAAGGACCTGACTCCAAGGCACACCAGGAGCATGCTCTGGTAACAAGGAAGGCAACAAACATACTGGATTGTAGCAACAGGAGCGTTGCAAGTCGACTGAGTGAACTCACTATTCCTCTTCACTTGATGCTTGTTGGATCACATCTGGGAGAAGGCATCCAGTTTTGGCACAAGTACAAGAATGACATTGATAACTGGAGTAGGTTCTGTAAAGGGCAGCACCTTCCCCATGAAGAACCACAGAAGGAGCTGTGATTGTTTAGTCCAGAGGAAAGAAGGGTTTGGAAAACAGAAGAGCAATCTCCTGATAGCTAAGCAGAAGTAACTGCAAAGACAGAGCCAGGCTCTCTGCTGAGATGCATGGTAAGAGAACAAGACACAAATCAAAATAGAAAAGGTTCCAATTAGATATCCTAAAAACCTTTTCCCGTAGGTTGCCCAGAGAATTTGCAGCATGTCCATCACTGTGTTCAAGACAAGACAATACCCTCAGCCTGAATGCAAATAAGAAGTCTAAATTCAGTTTTGACTCTGCTTTGAGTAACAGCTTGGAACAACCCATATGACTGTGAACTAAAAGCATCTAGAAAGCTCTCTAACAAAAAGAACGTTCTCCAGTTCTAAGCATCTTTCTGTTTAAGTTCCTATGAAGACAAGCTTTGGACAGAAACTTTCCCTCTTTATATACCACATCATTTTTTCTACCAGTAGAGAATTCCACTTGGTTTTATAACTTCAGGCTTTTACAATTCAATAGTATTTATTATACTTACAAAGTATCACCTTACGACAATTCATTATGGCCTCTAAACTTAACATGACACCAAAAAAAAAAAAAAATCTGAATTCAAAGAGGGAAGGAAAGCATCTCTCAATGTGAAGATACTTCAAGGTTTTTCTGTGAAAAATTGGAATTAATATCTATATTTTCTGATAGAAGAAGGCATTTGGAGGTATTTCCAACATTTTAAAAGTACTTCTGTATTGAAAAGTACAGAGGCAACAGTCAGTATGTTGGAACACAATACACATGGGAACACAGACCACAGTATCTCTCCACCCTTAAGAGACAGGGGAGCACTCTTTCAATTCCTGATCCTTTTTGACAAGAGTAGAAAGGCTAGTAAAAATACTGCACTGACCAGCAGTCAACAGAACAATGCTCCAAGATCTCTGCAGTAGATAGCATCTTCTGGTGGAAAGAAGAAACAGCCTCTTCTGCAGGAGGCAGGAATAACTCATTTCAGAATAACAATCAATGACTCACGAGTATCTCTATTTGCAGACAGGCCACAAAGCAACTGTTTTACTGTGTCTGTACCTGTGTCCTGAAGGGGCCAAGGTAGGAATCTTTCTGCTCTCTTACAAGCGGAGGGATCTACATGCAGCTCTACCTCAGCAACACAAGCCTCAAAAATACCAGCTGCCTTACTCCTTGCAGAGGTGCAGATTGCTCTAGGCACCCGGAACCTGCACAGCCCCACTGTCAAGCAGGCTGCAGTCAAAGAAGCTTTGCACTGTTAATGCCAAGCAACTTTTCATGCACCATTTTCTTCAAAAACTTCTGCTCTTAAAACAGAAGAGTCACCTATTTATTTTCCGTTGTCAACATATTATACCAGAAAAGCAAAAGCCGCTTTCATAACCAATCGTTATATGAGAAAAGTTACCACTGAAGTGGAAAACAGCAATATCCAAAATAACTCCTTGTAACAACACAGTGGCACCTCAGTGACAGAAATACAAAGGGAAAAACTCCCAAAATATAAAACAGTCCACTCCAAGAAAGCAGTCTAAGTAAGATCTTCCACACTATTGGATTCTATCTCTACTAATTACTAGCAAGCAAATTCACATGGAAAAAAAAAAAAAAACCCAAAGAAAAAAATCCTTCTGATACACAATTGAGGTACCACATTCACTTAGAACAAAGGTCCTGGATAAATATTTTTAAAATTTCTGTATTTTTTCTCAGTATACCTTGGAGAGTGGCTGGTTTCTCTAGAAGATGGTATAGCAAATAGTACGAAGTCAAATGCATTTACAAGCTAGGACCCTATTTATATATCATGTCTTCAATCCTACTACTTAAATAAAAAAGCCAGAAACTCTTGTGCTATTTTCTCCAGCTTGTGGCCTCTATCAGAATAGGAGAGGACTGCCCTCTTTCCATAGTTAGAACGTGCTGTTTTTGCAAATTCTCAGTATTTCAGGTTTCAATGTAAAATACTTGGCTTCTCTTCACAAGAGAAGTTCACATGAGATGTTGTGCTTAGTTGGTTTTTTCCTTTCCCTCAGACAAGGGCATTTCAAGTATTTTCCCAGGACATATTACTTTCAAGGTTTCCATAGGATCCAGGTCTCCCACTTAAGAGTCAAAGTACAGAAGATGTATCTGACAGGAGGATATTATGTAAAGGCAAACCTTCCCCATTCTATTCCAGCAGACAAATTAACCCAAAGATGGAAAGGAAAACCGCAGGTGAAGTATCAGCCTATTTTAATGTGTTCTCAACATAAATTTTCCTAAACACACTCATAAACAAGTTATAGAAATGCAATCTAAAGTACAGTACTGTGGGGACTTATCTCCTTGATCAACTGTACTCACAAGACAGCAGCTAAGTAACCAGCAGACGGACATTTTAAGTTACTTCCTGGATCTGATTCTTTCCAACAGTTTTAACTGTTGGCTTGGATGACGGAATAGGTATGCTTTTAAAATTTATAGACATTATCAAGACATAGGTCAAATAACTAACATGCAAGTGTCCAGAATAAACAATTCTCTACCAAGATTTCTTTTAAAGATTACAGTAAAAAAATCAAAGCAGCACTAGTAAAGAAAGCATCAACCAAAAGAGGTTTCAACAAAAAATAAATTTTAAAAAAATCCATTAGACATAAGATACCACACACAGAAGAAAAAATCAAGGAAGTACTACAGCAGAGGAAAATGGGGTGCTCACAGTGGATTAAAAAGTGCATGCAATCAATACTAGACTGTTGCCCAAAGAAGCAGGTCTGATTTCTAGCAGGAGTGTTATCCTCCTAGGAGTGTTATCAGCAAGGTCTCTGGAAAGGAATTATAGTTCCTCCGTGCTAATAACAAATCATAACTGGAATCCCATACTCAGTTTGGGGCACCATGTTTTAAACTGCTGACAGAAAAAGAGAAAGCACCCAAGAGAGAACTGCAAGGACAACGGTTTTAGCAAAAGTGGCTTATATAGAACAAAACAAAACAAGAGTCCTTGGATGTTTGTCTCAAAAATGCTACCATCTAAGAACACAGCCCAATCACAACAGTCTCAATATTCACTCCTTCAATACACCCAAGTGTTTTATGAAGAGGTCAGCAATCAGTGGTGTTCTATATGGAACAGGAAAGTTTGAACTTGCAGCTGAGCTTATTTGGACTAGAAAAAAGTTTTAATAGTTAGAACACTAAAACAGAGGAGCAAGATACCCAAGGATGTTGTGGGATCTCCTGCCTTTGACGATTTGCAAGAACAAGACTGACAAATAGTCCAAAGAGACTTGATTCTGCCTCAGTATCCTGGGCAAATGAACAACATCACTTGCATTTCTGTGGTATAAAGTGACTTTGCAGTATTAAGTCCATGAATATCTTCAGAGTAAGTTTGTTCTTTAATTTAACAACTGCCCATGTTAAAAATGTAAATCAGAACAGTTAGGGTTGGAAGGGACCTCTGAGAGTCTGGTCCAACTACCCTGCTCAAACAGGGCCAGCTATAGAACTCTGTCCTGGACTGTGTCCAAACTACTTCTCTATCCACAGATGGAGACTCCATGACCTTTTTGAACAACCTGTTCCAGTGCTTGGTCATTCTCACAGTAAAAAACCTTTTCCTGATGTTCTGATGGAGCCCCCTGTGTTTCAGTTTGGGCCCATTGCATCTGGGCCTGTCACTGGGTGCCACTGAAGAGGGCCTGTCTCTGCCCTCTTTGCACCCACCGTTCAGGGGTGGTTAAACACACTGGCAAGCCGTGTGTGTCAGCCGTGCGTCTCCCCACCCACCCCACCAGACTTCTCTTGTACAGGCTAAACAGTCCCGGCTCTCTCAGCCTTTCCTCCCATGAAATGCTTCACTCTCTTAATCACCTTAGCAGCCCCCCGTTATGCAGCTCCCTCCGTTATCTCCATGGCTCTCTTGTACTGGGGAGCTCAGAACTGGATGCAGCACTCCAGGTGTGGCATCACCAGTGCAGAGCAGAGGGGAAGGATCAGCACCCTTGACCTGCAGGAGACACTCTGTCTAGCGCGGTCCAGGATGCCATTCGCCTCCGCTGTGGCAAGGGCACACTGCTGGCTCGGGTTCCACTTGCTGTCCACCAGGACCCCCAGGGTCTTTTTCTGCAAAGCTGCTTTCCAACAGCTTTCCTCCAAGCCAGCGTGTGCTGATGCCTGAATTTGTTCCTCCCTAGGTGCAGCACTTGGCACTTGCCTTTGCTAAGGGACAGGAATAGGAAAGTAACACTTTATATCCTTCCTTTCAAGACTGATTCAAGTAACCTGTTTCCCACTTGTCTTATTTTATACTCTCTCTATTCCCTATTTTCTTCCATATTTTTCCATCTTCTACCAAATCTTTCTTCTGTTCTCTACAACATTTCAACAACTATTGAGAGCTATAAACTCTTTACAGATCACATTTGCCTTGCTACTACTTACACTTCAAGATCTTGTCAAGCCTGTTCTTCAAGGCGCACACACCTTCAAGCTAAGCGAAATATATTTAAATGAAGTCTGAAATTACTGCTTGATAAACAGCACTGCACATGTACCATGTCTCAGATGTGACTCATCTCTACCAGGGGCTAATATATATGCATGCCAAGATCAAACACAACAAAACAAATGCCATCAAGATTAAAAAGAAACACACATACACAGAGGTTTGTATTTACAAGGCAGCCCAAAGGAGTGTGCACCCAACTGAAATGAAGTGAAATTCAGGCACACAGCACCACCCTCCAAGGCACATAACCTTCAGCTATACTTCAGGTTCAAATGAAGAACAAATAAATTTAAAAAACCCAAACAACAATCAAGGCAGTAACCAACAAAATAACTCAGAGCTGGGAGGCAGACTTCCTAGATTTTGCTATTGCTTCAGTCCCTTGTTTTTTCAATTTGTTAAACAGCTGTCCACGAAGTTTTGAGATGTAAACAATGGGCAGAGGACAATACTGCTTTAAATTAAGCCTACACAAAGTCCAAGTAATTTCATGGGAAACACAGTTTATAAAAAGCTGCATTTGTTCCCAATATTATTGCTAGCAATGGTGTTCTTTACTCCGTGCCACTGCGCATTTCTGGCTGCTTCCAAGTACGGAAGCAAACTCTCAGTTACCAGTCTGCTGTTTCAACACCCAAAACTCAGATGGAGAGATGGTTTGTAATGATTCTTTCTACATAAGTTTCTCCTGTGTATTACACTCTGCAACAAGCAAGCTATGACTGGTAGAAGCTTGCTTTATTCCAGGCTGTTTAATAGCACTGAGTTCATATTTCCTCCAACATATGAGGAACACTTCTTGATAATACACAACAGATAATCCAGGAAAGTGGGTTCAGCTTTCACCTGAAGCACTGCTGCTTTATTGCAAGCAATTAGGCTGGTTTCTACATACTCAAAATGCTTTAACTTACTGAAACTTCTAAATTCTCTGCTAGCTGGGATTTTCCCATCTTTACTGGCAGAAAAGTGTTCCATGCCCTCATGGTTTGTTTTGGGGAAAAACATATTTGATGTCATTGTTCCTAAGGCTCTAATTGTCTCACTAATCCACTCTCATAAATGACAGCAAAAAACCAAACCAACATGGTTTTTGCCTTTTTTTAAAAATGTTATCAGCTTTTAGGAAAATAGTTACTGTATTCAGAAAATCAACTGACATGTAAAGATTTCTGTGGAATAAAATTAAGGGTCCTTTATTCTAAGGGTGTAACTCCTTAACATCTTCGAGCAAAAGTACAAGAAATTCAACAAATTTGAGTTTTCTTCAAAGTTATATAAAA
The DNA here is from genome assembly GCA_013397975.1 of Machaerirhynchus nigripectus. Lineage (NCBI taxonomy): Eukaryota > Metazoa > Chordata > Aves > Passeriformes > Dicruridae > Machaerirhynchus > Machaerirhynchus nigripectus. Next base: position 1,033,309 of record VZRQ01002919.1, on the reverse strand, counting down.
AAATAAGCAATCCCTCTTGGCATGTGTGTGATTTATGACTAGAAAAAAGAGATCAATCAAAACAGATGTCACTAGTAAAAGCTGTAGCATAAATGTCTTTTTCAAATTGCACACACATACACAAGAACAAACAACATTCCAGCCTCATTCATGTTTAAATTAAGATTCAGAATACCTAAAGGCTGCTATGAAAACATCTGTTAATTCAGCCTTTTTTTTTTTTGAGGGAAGAAGGGGTAAGACACAATCTCTCATTTATTTAAGCAGATATTCCGAGAAAACTGATTACCTCTCCAAGGGAATGTTAATTCTTCTATCTTTGCATTCAGCAACTGAATAACAAGTCACACATACCTGTAATACATAACAAGATTGAGGCATGCACTCAAAGAAAAAGAAACGAAACCATTTTTGGATGCTTTCAGCAAAATTGTCTTTATATGGCAATAGATTAAAAAGAGAAGTTTTTGTACTATTAGCTCCTTGAAGTAGATCACCGGTGCCCAGCAAACATACAGGAGCTTTGTCAGAGTACAACAGAGGTAGAACACCACCAGAAACCTGCGCCTTAGCTTGAAAAAGAGCAAAATCTACCCTGAAGAGCATATGCAGGTTCTGAAACACTTTCTCACTACCACAGGCAAGCATGGTAACTGTGCAAATTATGAAAGTTCTTGCCAAAGGTCTTTTGTGATGACCAGGCAGGGTAGTAAAGACATCTGTAACCAACACATCAATTTGTGTGGATAGGGCTGCTGATTTTCTTCTTTTCCTCTCCCTAGGAGATATTATTCATGACATGTTATATAGGTATTGTAACCATAGAGTTAACCAGAAAATAAAATTAAGTCTACAGCAGAATTAGCATAAAATTCATTATGTGCTTCTGTTATCTTCTGGATGGCTGATTATCATACAATAGCAGATTACAATATGACAAGAAAAGGCATATACCAGAGGTAAGAATTGTGAAATTTAGCTGCCATTTCTATGTCTATCAGACGGCAGGCAGGAGACAAGGGAATGAAACCCTCGTTTCCGTTTCAGTACCCAGCAACATTCCTCTGTTCTGAGCTCGTGCTCTGCCCTCTCTCGCTCTTGGAAAGGCCAGAATATGGTCCCTGCTTGTACAAAGGAAAAGCTCTCCAGCATTACTTCTCTTTAAAGCTCGTTTCAAACCTAATGATTCAGTGATTCAGTAACTGGGTCTCTATAAAGAAAACATACCTCTGTGGATTCCAGATCTCCCAGGCAAGCACCTCAGACTTTTCAGAGTGTATGCAACTGGCAGTGTCCATGGAGACTGCTCACCTCTGCAGAGCACTGACTCTGGAACTTCCCAATAACCCCAGACATGTGTAGTTTCTACAGAAAGTCAGCTTAGGCTCTGCTGTCCCACTTTCCTTGCCAACGTCTCATCTCAGGATCAACAATGGGGGCTGAGGAGGAATGCAAGTCAAGTAAGACTTGCACAGAGTCCAAACAACCATGGGTTGTGTAAGGTCTGCTCCCTCATTCCCTCACATTCTGCCTGCTCTCATCCCATTTGTGGCAACAAAAAGTAAATCCTCAAAGTCTGCAAGATAAGAATCTGAGTCTTAGCTACCTGTAGCCACCTAAACAATAACAAAAGAACTGGGCTCCTGCTGAATTATTTCAGGGAAAGGAACACCCAGGATGAAGCAGCAGCCCTGCAGACATCCAATACACAAATACTTTTCCACACAGACAGAAGCTTCCAGGACTTCTTTTTGAAGTGGAAAAGAGCACCTCTGTTAGCTAGAGGTCTCCTTGGGCAAACCAGGAACGAAGTCCTCATTTTTCCCCACCAACAAAACTAATGGACCTAAAGATCTTCCAGGTGTAAAAGTGACTTTGGGAAAACTGAGTACAACTAATATTCTGGTTTAACTGAAAAAACTCAACATGCTAAGCAACTGGAATAGGAAAAGGAGGCAGGAGGACCACAGCAGCACCTTAGCTCAGGTTAACTAAAGCAGACAGAGCTGGGCTGACCTAGGTATTCAGACTGAATCGTTTCAGGGGGTAAGCTTCAAGAATCAGCATCTGAAGACAGTACATTAGGAAGGCTCAAAAATGGCTTATGACATAGGGTATAACACTGGAAAGGCAAAATTGCTGAAGACACAGGAACTAGGGCTAACATAAAACACACCACTAGATTTTTTTTTTAAAACAATGAAATGTAAGGGATGAGCTCAGGTGAAAACCACCTACTTTTATCAGTAATCCAGTCTTTGTAAAAGGTTTCTGGTGCATGATGGACCAGTCCTATTATCTTAAAAAAAACAGATTCTTAAATGGGAGACAGTGAATCTGAGGGGTATCTAAATGCTGTTGACTGCTAGATTTGCACTGACCCTCTGCTTTCTCAAATCCCCACCTTGAAAGCCATACGCAGAAAGAAGCAAGCACAGAGAATACAGAGAAAAAAAGGAGGTCTGAAGCTTGACACCTGCCTCAAAGCATGGTATTTTCTGTATAGGAAAAACAGATCTACACCAAATCTGAACTATGAAAGACTAATTCATCATAGCTGGCTGCATATCATCTGCCAGGAGTGTCTACCAGATCAGTGTTTGTTCTGGGCAGGTGAAAGGCCTATTGAGATATTACTGTTTGCACTGCCTACTTGTCTCCTGACAAGGGTGGAGCACTGGAATAAGCAGGTCCCAGCTTGTTGGCACTACAATAAACTGAGAAATACTCATCTTACTCTGGTTCTGTCCAAAAAGCTGCAGTTGTGCCTTCCTGAGTTTCGAGTACAGTGTTGTGGAGTCAATGGGTTCTCTGGGACAAAGAACAAGAGTGGAATAGGACCTGAAACATGGCTTCAAGGAGGGAAATGCAAGGATATATAGGCCATACACATGATGCTGCTGGACAAAAAGAATACAATCTCAGTATGCCCAATGTGTACATAATGAAAAAAAAGGATCCACGCAGGTAAAAATACCCAGTTACAAATTACTACAGTTCACTGACATTAGCAGTGGCATACTTTCAGCACAAGCCCCTATTTAAATAAGTACTAAGACAGTTCACATTTAGTACCAAGACTGATAGTATGTCACCATATCAGCTTGCTTAGAGCCCTTAATTAAGGGGACACACTGCAACCTTTCCTTCAGTGCTTTCCTCCCCCTCCCCCGCCTCCCACCTCCTTACATCGCACCCATAGGGAAAATAAAATCATGCTGCAACAGTTAAACGTCCTTTCAGTGTCACAGGCAGCTATCTGACATTTTTCAGTATGAATGAACACTGGCCTTATACTCATTTCCAAGGCTCATTTACAATACAGCTGGATCAGTTCTTTCCTAGTTCATTTGCTTTCAATAGCAGCTTCATTCTCAATTCAAATGACAAATTGCTCCAGCAACCACACATACACATGGCTTCCTCAAGCCTGGCATTTTTTAGGTTTAATGAAGCCTTTAAAATGACTGTTGTTTAAATTACCATGTAGCAATATATACATGTTAATTACATTGGAAGACCTGTGCAAAATAGACAAGCTTTCAGCTTTAATACATAAATATTGTGGCCAAGGATGTTTTAGCTACTGAATAGAATTCATACTGTTGATTCATTTCATCTTTCATGCATTTTTTCCTAGCAAAAAGCTTCTAATAACATGAACTAAAAGAACATAATCCCTTAAACATCAGGAATAATACCAACTCTGTTAACCTGAATCTGTTCCCATCAACTTCCTTTATCTGAAAATTGGCACTCATGCTAAATGGACAACATAAATAACAGCATTTAATGATTGGTGTTTGCTGGATAAGCTCCTCTACTCTTCCAAATTACTCTAGGAGAACTGTATTTTTAAAGTAATGATCTTTTTCAGATATTGCATCCTACTAAACACTTTCTTCTTGCTCATTCTGGGCTGCCAGAATTCTTAATTTCAGGAGAAAGATGGCACAGTCATCTCAGTTTCTCAACAAAATAACATCATAATCTGTACTTTATCTCTGCTAGACTTTTACATAATGCAAAGGGCTTGTAAATAAATAAAACTAATAAATAAAACTATAAATAACATTGAGCACAGGAGGGAGGAAGCAAGAAAAATTAGGGCTGGAGTAAGTTACAGATGCGCACCTTGCCTGCATTTGTTATTAGCAAAGTGCATACACATTCAGTGTGTTTAGTCAGGAAGCAAGAGTCCTGCTCCATTCTGTGGCGCTGGCAGACATGCAGAGGTGATGACTATCAACAAAGAGAGCTTGTGATCTGGAGCAGTTTGAGGTGTGCACATGACGCAGCCAGCAACAAAGTCACATTCTTACTGCCTTTGCCCTTCCTCTCACTTCCACTGCTCTTTTAGTCATGTGACATTTTAAATTAACACAAGGTTCTCAACCTTTACGCCACACCTTCCACAGCACAGGCTTTAGTCTCATTAGTTTCCAGAAACCTTATGTTAACCCTGATTTTAAAAACCATGTCAGCAGAAAAATTTTAAGAAAAAAAAATAAATCCAACACTAGAAAAATGCAAGCATGACAGTGCAACCTAATTTATACACAGAAAAGATCCTTTGGCTCTCTACAACTGAAACCCTGTAATAACCAGAAATCATTTGACTGCTACTTGGCCGTAGAAGATGATTATCCTAATAACAACAGACAAGTTTTCCCTTATTCTATCAATGAATCATTTTCTTCAGGAATACAAGTCTGACTTTACCCACAAACCTCTTCTTTCTTCCTTCACTTCTCTCCTCAAACTAAACAAAGTATATCCTCAATGCTGGAAGAACAAAGGCAACAGTTTTTTTTTATTTTCTTGATAAACTCATTTATATTCCCAAGTTCAGGTTTGCTTTTACATCAAGATGGCAGTTTTCCCAACACTGTGCCAAGTACTGGTGCCAAGTACTTCATTTATCTACTGATTTATAAGTTTTTATCACTCTGTAGATCTTTGGGTCCCAGAGCTGTACTTTGAGTTTCCTTTGCCCAAAGCAAGTGCAGAGTGAACCAACATACAATTAAGATGTAAAGTCAGGAAACAATCATCAAAAATTCATGTGAAGAGCACAACAGCTTCAGGAAGCAAAACCCAAAAATGGTTAAGTGTCATGAGTTTGGTTTGTCACCACAGCCCATCCCCAGATGAGTCACAGTTACTCAAAACAAAGATCATTAGATAGTCACAAAGCATACATAATGAAGTTTTCTTGAACAACCAGGTGCACTTTAGCATTATTAGAGCAAAACCACCAAGTTACTGCATTCTATGAGCATAAGGTCACTGAGGAATGCAGTACATTTTATTCAAATATACCAAGTGTTTATGTATTTAAAAAACCCCCAGCAATTTTTCAACTCACATCATCTCATATCTGCACCTATTTCTATGCAAGTTAGCAAACACTTCCAAATTATTAAAGATGGGGAAAACCCCGTACTTGAAAATTTCAGGTTGATTTTTTTTCCTTAAAAGTGTGAAGCAAACTGAAGACACATTATTATTGTCAAAACTGTTATGTGAGCATGCAAATTCAGCATGTCAAAAAGAAGAATGATTATGCTGAGTTGCATGGTTTGTTACATTCTCTCTTCCTGTTATAAACAAATTATGATAAATTACACAGGCTTACAATAGTTAATGCAATTTTTCCTTTAACACAAAAATATGAGTTGATCATTGTTCAGAAAAATGCACTTTGAATGGATCGCTATAAGCTCTTCAGTTTCTAACATCAGTATTTTGCCAATAATCTTTTCATGTGTTAATGCTTAACATTCCATTTAATTAAATCCAAATATCACTAAGGTTATAAAAAGCAGTTTAACCCATCTTTTGACTGTTATTTTTTTACTGAGCTACAAGACATGGTCTTATTCACTAGAAGGCCTAAGCAGAACAACCTGTCAAATCTTTTCCCACAGGTTAAAGAAATTCTGCCCACTGAAGTAGCAAACTCCAGAGCATCATAAAGGTCTCTACTACCTGACTGTCTGAGGAATACTTTCTTTGCAAAGTCTCCATAGAAGCCAGTTTACAACATTTCTCCTCACCTAATCAAAACAAATACAGTAGTCCTTCTTCCCTTATTGTCTAAAATTACATTAGCAGTCTGAGGCTGGCAGCATCACTCTCCCGCCTTTGTTCTTAAGAGCCACTTTTACAGATGACAGCCACCAGGTATGCTTTCCAAAGAAATGAGATTTCCTCCACTGGTCTACTTTTTGAAGGAGACAGACTCCTCAAAAACAAAATTCTAGCTAAAGTTAAGCCACAAGCGGTAAAGACTTCAACACACTGCCATCAAGTATCAAAACCATGCTTCATATCATAACAAGAAAGTTCTAGCCTTGAAACATTTCTAACAGAAGACAAAGTTCAAGACAAAAGATGCAGATGTGAGAAGACAGTTACCTCTTGACTAACTCACGACCCACAGCACTCATGCAAGTACACATGCTGTCCACCAGGCTGGAAAACAATATGCTATGAGCCTGGCACACCAGAACGGAGTATTTCAGATTCAGAGAACGAAACAAAGTGCACAGAAATGGCCTGAGAAGGACCATCATTGGGAGAGACAGGTTATTTCAGTTAAAGGCATAGTAACAATAAAATTCAGCTACACCACCAGCCACAGTCATGTACAATCTTTGGTATATGGACTGACTCAGCTGAATCAGACAGGAAGGGATGAGCACGGTAAAATAGATGCCCTCCCTGTCAGCAGCATGAAATTTGGAGAAAGCTGCAGTGATCACCAGAAGGCAGATTCTTAGATGTTTATGTATCAAAGGAGTGGAACATCCACATCTTTTAAGTACTGATCAGGAACATGTGGGGAAAAAACCAAACTAGAGATAACACTAAGAAAACCATCAATCTAGCAGTTAAGAGTGAAAACAATTTAACAGAAGCCTGCCAGCTTACAAGCACACACCTACTTCACTGTAACTGGCAAAATTGTAAAGAAAGGGTATTAGAGCATTTTAGATGATGCACAACCTAAGAGTATCGCATTTAAACTTAGCTGGCTTTGATTTGTTTTACACTGACAGTGAACTAGTAATTGGTGTGTTTAGACAAGTCATAAACTTACGTAAGAAAAGGAGTCTAACAGGCAATATGTTCAAAGTCTCAAGTTCTATTCTGATACATTTTTAACAGGCAAATTGGTTTTCTCTCCCTCTCAGATTCAGCACACAAGTTTAACAGAAGTCTCAAAGAAATCAGAGGTCTTAACTTCATGAATTTGAAACTGCCTCCCCAGTCTCACTCTTCCGCCCTGTTAATCTAAAGTACTGGGGCTGGGGGAACTTCAAAACAAATTTTATCCAGCAATTTGAAAAGTTCATGACAAATATTTGTTTTTCTGTGATTTCAAGTGCGTAACAAGTCACTAATACATAATTAGAATACCTATAATCTGTTTAGATTAGCTGTGGCACAGACAGATTTGTATTTTAGCAAATTATCAGCTTTGTCTATGCTTTTATCACTGTTCTTAACCAAATTCTATGCTGCCAGTTTCATGCAAAAAGATGTGTTTTTAATTTAGGTTTATTGGGTGTTCCGCAAGGAAAGCTCCTATCTTCCACCCCACAAGGTTATCACAAGACAGTCATCTCAATTCAATAAAGAATGTCAAAGCAAAAGGAACTTTGTACTGTAACACTGCAATACCTTTAGTCAGCTTCCATTGTTTGTATAAGGTGAAATTCTGCTTCTAGAACAAAGTCCAGATAAAAAGGCCCTACAGCTAAACGTGTTTCCTCAGTCTCACCCAGTCAAGGGCTTTGCATCTACAGAATACGTCTGAAGTTTCAAGACTTTAACAATCCCACTTCTCTCTCCAGCAGTATTTCAGATCCTATTTTGGCCAATATAGAACTCAAAAATTTACTCCCAAAATACAAAGGCAGTAGTTTGCAGGGGCTTTCCAGACAAAAATCCCCACAGAGGAATACTGTGGGTGCAGTAAGAGCAATCCAGAACCACACCAAGAAGCCTGACAGGGCAATCTTGCTGCAGCTGTTGAATAGATTGGTACTCTCCCAAGCCCACACACTCCCATGACTCTGCTGGAGATCACCATTTCCTGCACAACACCACACATACACCTTTATCTCAGTCACTGCAGCTCAGTGTCTCTCATGGTTTAAACTCATATCTGGTTATTCAGCAGACCCTTCTGTCAGTTTAGCCACAGAGCGAGACAGCTAAAGGCAATCATGTCTTAGGCAATCTCCGGTAATCTTTTCTGCAGCAGTTCATCAGAGCCTCAAGTCTCCTGTCCAGATGGGGATAAGAGACATTGTCACCTTACTACCCAGACAGTATAAAACCTCCAAAGATGCTCTGAGAGTATCTCAAGAGGAGTAGCAAATGCCTGCACTTTAAAATAAATAAAGAATAATTTTAAAAACTCAGATATTAAACTGGAAACCTTCACTGATGAACACTAACATCAACACTTCTCAGCTCTGGTCAGCATCATCCTTTAAGTTTCCCACGCCAGGAACGAGTTGATCTCCCGTACCCTGAAGCTGCAGCACAACAGCCCTGACTGTAAATGGATGCAGGCATGCATGTACACAAAGAAGCACCAGATGGCCTGGGAACTCTATTTTCTTTAGCATTTTGAAAACAGGATTTATCCCACCAGCCATCAAAAGAACACAACTAGTTAGTCATAAGAAAGAAAATCCTGAAGCAAAACTTGATTTCTGTTGTTTTCCCCTAAAAAAAAAAAAAAAAGCGATGTGTATTTAAATGTTTCAAATAGTTGTCATTCTAGTTGAAACCTGTCGTTCTAATGTAACTTGTGTATTTGGAGCTAAAAGCATATTTTCCATTGGAACATTTTCAGCATGATTCAGAGCCATTCATTTGTTCTTTCAAGACAAATAATCTTCCACCCGCTTCTTAAAAAGCATTGATTTAGATCATGCTCTTAAAAAAAGCTTCCTTCCATAAATGCAGTAATTTAATAGTAAACCTTAAAAGGTTAATTTGGAAAATGTAACACAAAGTCAAATTCATCCAGAGTTTACTTTCTAAGTGAGAGACTAAACCAAAAATAACTGAGGTATTAGAAATGGAAAGATAGAAAAAATTAATTAACATTTATTCACAATCAAGAATTAGTGAATTTATAGTAACAGCAAGACCCATTTCTGGAATATCTACAAATAAATATTTACAATTAAACGCAGACCACGTGAATTTTATGGATCCCTGATAGATTAGGAATCCAGGCTCTGCTCAGTGCAGCAGTCATCTTCCCTGAACAGCACAGTTTCCTTTCACCTCACCTGCAGCCAGCCTTAAAGGGATAAGGGATGCACTCCATCACAGGATATCCAGATCAAGTAACGACCCTAAGACCACCTTTTCAACCCTGGTTCCATTTGAAACTCCACAGGTGAAACCTAGACAACGGTTACTTTCTCTGAAATTTCTAGTGTCTTTCTAAATTTAGTATCAGCTTTGGTATTCTTATCAACTCTGGCTCCCTGATAGATTCCGGAAATAAAAACTAGAGACAGCTGGGTCCAGTCAGCAATGAATTAGATAACAGCAGCATAAATTATACCACTCATCATGGTCTCAAGAAAATTGTCTTATAAAACAAGTCTAACTTCTTCCTCCATAAAACTACACTTTTATTTGATTACAGCCATAAGAAACCTTAGATAAATTTCTGCAAGATCTCTGACTTTGGAGCAGATAAGCTCTTGCAGATCTAGCTTGAGCTATTTACCACGATTTCTGTCACTCAACAACATAGCTGCAGCAGCTGAGCGTTTATTTCTTCTCCACTTCATACTAATCTGTCTTACTTTAGTGGGGCAGACCAGAAGCACTCACATGACCAAGCTATGAGAGCACCAAACACATTAATCAATCCATTCTTGAAGTGATTACTTATAGCCTCAAGGCCCAACTCAGCAACACAGGCTGTTGCAGAACTTAGACCTTAAAGAGCTCCTGTGCCCTCTGCCAGGTCTTCCCCTACTGCTTGGCCCCTTACTTAGGCCATACTTCTAACAAATTTCTGACATTCAATGTTGCAAATGCTTTTTTTTTTTTTTTTTTAAACAATGAAACATCCCTGGATCTGATCCCTGACCTGGCTTTCAGCACAGCCCCACTAACAGCTGAAAGGGCAGGTAATCTGTCTACAGCACCAGGATGGGATGAGAAGCCAAGAACTGTTTCAAATTAAACTGGCCACAAAACACCCATACTCTCAAAACACAGCTGATGAGTCTGACAGAAGCAAGCATAAGCATTCCTAAAATAGATGTGTGTAGTTCACAAGAGGCAGATTTTTAAAAAAAATTAATCACGAAGGGAAAGGAGAAAGCAGACAGCAAGAAGCACTGTCAGTGCAACCCTACAGTGTTCTGCTCACAGTCACTCACCAGTTTTCCCTGGGAGGGAACTAATAAAATTACTCCTGCTGAACAAAACTGGCACAGTAGCAGGAGATGATGGGTCTTGTTGGTTGTACATCCTGATTTGCAAATCCTGGGGATGCAGAACTGCATCACCACACTGTAGCTGAACTCGGTGAAATCACAGGTCACACAGAGAGGAACCTGAGTTTCACTCACACTCACTAGGTCAAAGACAGTGCCCTGGCTTTCAGCAGAACTGCAAGAACCTTGCTGTAACAACAGAAAAACAATGGACTGTGAGCTCTCAGTGTAATGTTACAGCCAAGAAAACAAACAAGGGAACATTAGGTAAGAAGCAATACCATTTCATATAACATTCGGCAAACCATTATAACAACACTGGTGTGCCCAGCTCAAATGTCTGCACATTATTCACAAAGTCAGAAAACAGCTATAAACAGTATTTTTGAGCCTGAAAAGCATCTGTAAATAAATTTTGTTTTTATCTACTTAGACACAGACAAGACTAAGAGGTGGCTTGTGTATGAATTTCACATACCTTCATGTGAAGAATATTTTTCCCCACAGCTTCATGACTTTTTGTTGCCTGCCTGCTCAAGTACCAAGACAGGGGATAACAGGGACCATAAAAATACCAAGTACAATAAAAGATCAATTATTATGCTGACAAGTGCACATGCAACATGAATAAGTAACTGTTTCTCATTAAAGACTCTTAAAGGCAGATAAACTAACGGGATCCAAGGAGAGCACTGATGGTAAAAAAGTGACAGGCTTAAAAGATGTTCTTGGAAGAAGTTCTAGAGACTGATCAGGAAAGGGGAACAGATTAGGTGTTCACAATGACCCTTTCTGACCTCAAACAAATCTACAGTTCAGAACCTATTTATTTACAAGCCACCCATATGACTCCCTCCAATATAAAGAGTGATAGAAGAAATGACATCTAGGAGAATAGTCAGTTGACTTCCATTTAACACCACTGTAACAGCCTTAACAAAAGATGTTAGAAGGAGGAAAAAATGGGAACAGAGACAGCTGGAACGTCTGCTGGCCACTAACCCAAAGTAAATTTTCTTAGCAAATGCAGTAGCTCAGTCAGAAGCGGCTGGGAAGCAGCCAAGTATTTTGGGGTGAGTGGGGTGGAGATAAAAGCAGGTAACAATAATCAGTGATTTTTTGCACATATTTCATTATAGTAATTCCCTTTGAAAAACAGTTGCTTGAAAAACAAGAAGTTCTGCTAGTATGTGTAAGTCTGTATTCATTTAGCCAGGCCTTAAGAAAACTGTCTCCCTCTCTATTCCAGCACAAAAGAAAACGTGCATCATAAATCCTAGCTACCTCAAACATCAATTCCATTTCTTACTGTCACCAGGAACCGGCAGCCTCACAATGGCTTTTGAGATATAAAAGCCACTTTAAGTAACACCATAAATTCATTTAGATCTGAAACCAAAGCTGCAGGCTTGTCTATGGTGCTATTTCTGCATTTATAATCTGTTCTTCAGCAATAAAACCATCCTAAGTCTATTAGTACTGCAGGTTATATCCATGTAAAAGACAGAAACAGAAGTATACTCCAAAGCATGTATTTTCACTGTACCACAGAGTCATTAAGGTTGGAAAAGACCTCTGAGATCAAGTCCAAGCACTAACCTAACACTTCCAGGTCCACCACTAAGACACGTGTCTAAGCATTGGAACCACACATTTGTTGAACACTTCCTGGGATGGTGATTCCACCACTTCCCCAGGCAGCCTGTTCCAATGCCTCACAACCCTTTCAGCAAAGAAATTTTTCCTAACATCAAATCTAAACCTCTCCTGGCACAACTTGAGGCCATTTCCTCTTGTCCTATCACTTGTTACCTGGGAGAAGAGACCAGCCCCTGCCTGTCTACACCCTCTTTTCAGGCAGTTACAGAGCAGTAAGGTCCCCCCTGAATCTCCTAGAACACCAGCCCTACACCCAGCCTCCCACTCCCTGGTTCGCCTCTCAGGGAGCTTCCACTACCATCTGTGCAGAGGCAGAGATTACCCAAGTCTGGCATTTCACAGAGGATACTTTCCAAGCAAAGCAGACGACAGTCTCGGAAGCAGAGGAAGTGGTCACATCTTGTCCCTCTGGAACTGCACTGAATTAATGATTTGCTTTCAGGCATTTTTTCAGCACCACAAACTGGAGTTGGATCGCACAGGGTCAGTCGACTGTCTGCTGTTTGTTTCCAATGAGCACTTTCACATCATGCACAAGACAACAGAAACAAAAGAACTTAGTCCTCCACCTCACCGTATCAGCTCTGCAATGCAGACAGACAACTGCACCATTTAACAAACCAGTACAAAAAAAATATGTCATTTTCTAAGACTCAAAAGGAAAACTGGGAGAAAAGCTTCCTTCCCATATACAGGCTCTTGGAGTCTAATCCAAAACTTGTGCAAGTAAAGCAGGCAGTGCTGCTCACAGAGCTGCTGTCTGTAGGGAGAGCTCCTCAGGCCTGAGGCTTTTCACAGGATCTATATTTGCTGGCTCCCACAAGTCATTTAATGCTGCCCTAGTCTTGACAGCCTTATCTTGTTAATGAGGTTAGTGCATATGCAATAAAAAAGGAACTAATATTCTTTAAATATGAACCTAACCAGTTGTTTGCCCTGTAGCTTGCAAGAAACAACTTTTCCAAGCACCTTACTGAAGATTTTAGAATTATGTAACAGCTCTATCTGCCTTAAATGAAGAAGTAACTTTTGAGTTCAGTAAACAGGAAGGTGCATTACTGAATGCAAAAGAAACAAAGTTCATTTTGAGGGCTACCCTTCAAGCCAGCACTTGCACTGCAGCTTGCCCACTCTCAACAGGTCCTGAAAGTCACAGCAACCTCACACAGAGGCGTCACATACAGGTTCTTCAGACTATTTTCTCTTCCTAGAAAGCTTCCAGCACGCAGCCTACTGAAACAGCTGGGAAAGAAGAAACCATTCTATCAGTAGTTAATACAATAACATGTAGGGGGATGAAATCACGGTCCGCTTTACCGACCATAAAAATGTTGTTAAAGCAAAATGTTTGCTGAAACAGATGAACTTTTTTTTTTACAAAATACATTTTGTGATCAAATCACAGACCAAAATATCTTGGGTGTTTAATGTGAAAATAAATCAAAATCTAAGCACATGAACTGTAAAATGAGAAAATCTGCTGGCAAATTTCAATAGCAGCAAACAAAACCCACTTGTTTTTGTTTCACAGCACTGAATTTTTCTATTCCCACTCCCTTCTGAGAAATGCAGTCATCAACTTAAGCCTGCTTTTTTGCTAGTATACAGACAAATGTTCCAACTCCTTCCTCATTTTTTTCCACTTTTAAAGTAAACATCTTTTTTTCTAAAGCCAGAAATGACAAATCAGAAAAGTTTTACTATAGGATACATTTTAATGCATATAATGCATGAATATGCTACACAGGGAAAAAAACCCAATTATAAGTAATATCAACAAAAGAGGGGATGGCTCAGAGAATTCAAGGGAAAACATGAAGGCAGTGGGTGAATAACCTCATCTTGTTTCCCATTCTAAATTTAAGAGTATTACATAAAATATTTGTTGTTATTTCCCTCATAGATTAACCTCCCAAAATATATTACACACCTTTCATGAACTAAACCCCATCATCTAAAAGAAAAATTCCGCTCTAAGGGCCTACTGTTTGCAACAGTTTGAGTTTTGATGCCCCAAAGGCTCACTGATTTTCACACCTGAAAACAAGGGGTTTGATTTTATAAGTTTTGAAACAACTCACTGAACAGAGAAAAGCCAACTGTGAAATATCATTGTATGAGAGGAAGGGAATGAAGGGAGACAGAGCACACATACAGGCTGATAACAGCTTAAGCAATCAGCTTAAAGGAGAAAAGGAAAAGTGCTACAGTCAACAGGCCTCTGTAAAAGGAACCAGTGATCTCTGCTGTTAGAGTAAGCAAGTTCCCCCATTAGAAAGCAAACCCATCAAAATTAACGTCTTCTAATTAACTGGAAGTCAAGAACAAAACTCCAACGTGCTGCTGAGAGCTGCATGCAGAATTAATTGTGCCATAGAGACACTGGGCACAGATGGAGCCACCCTGCATCTGGGTGTTCCCAGCCCCAGCTCATGGCGTGGCCTTGGCAGATGAGACTCAGGCTGACTTGAGACTGTCAGAGTGGGGCTGGAAATGCTTCTCCTCAGGAAAAGGGGATGCCAGTCACAAAGAAGAACATTTCCTGCCACCCTCTCTTCATTGCTGAACAGCAGGGAAAGAAACTAAATCAAACCCAGTAACATGAAACAGCAGGAAGAGGGAGGAAAAGAAATTAAATCTTTTGCACAACAAAGTTATATTGTTAGGCTATTAAACCAGCTCTTTCCTCCACAGAGTTACAGCAGGATGTCTGAATGCCCATCAATTTACATCGGCATCCAAAGACCAAAACATGAGAGAAAAGTGGATATTGCCCACTGGACTTTACACCTGCAGGGTGCTGCCCTTCCCTAGCAATACAACCTACTTTGAAGAATACCACCACTCTTCACTTATTTGCTTAATTCAAAGAGATAACAGACTCATCATTCATCATCTCTCAAAGCAAAGCACTCATGGAAGGTTCATTATTCAGGAAGAATTTCTACTCAGTAAGTAGCTTGAATATAAAACCTCCATACTGAGGATCAGCATCTCTGCTGAATAGTGATCTTTGTTGCAACACAATGATTGCACCGAATACTGGTGCTTTCAGACCTGCTTACAAAGATAGAAGTTCTTGAGTTTGGTCTTCTTACATAAATGTAAGCTCTTAATTTAAAATCATACCATTATCATAGATCCAGGAATGACTAACAAGGTATGAAAGAGATTTGTTTAAATGACAGAAAGTAGCCTTGACCAATTCTGGATGGAAACAAGGAAGAAGAAGGAAAAATTTCAAACTGCTTCTTTTCTCAGAAAATTTGGAAAAGATGCACTTGCATGGTTAAAGCAGGTAATGTTTGGACCTCATACCAACAAGAGAGATGTGATGCAGTTAGCCTGTTTGTATTATTTATCAAAACTGAAGTGAGAATTTGGTCACAATCTGAGATAATTTTAAAGCCTAACAAAGACAACTGAAATTGTTTATCATCCGATGCAGAGCCTACAAGACCTCACATAGTGAAATGTACACAACAAGAAATTTAAAACTTAAAAATGGGAAGCAGTATCCTTGTTTAGTCTCAGTTGAGGCCAAAAAAGAAATAGGTGTTTTCCCAGTCAAGACTGCTAAATTTCAAAAATCCTCTCAAGTCTAGATTTATTTTAGAGAGAGATATATACACATAATTTACCAATGAAAATAATACATACAATCAATTACTAGTGCTACAAAGAACTACTGTGAAAAGCATTGTTTTCTAACAGCCACAAAAGAGTTAATCCTCGGATAAGCTATCCTTCGAAATAATGTTGCAGTGTAGAATGATTTAATTACAGGTCACAATCCATAGATGGTAACACTGCTTTTCTAACTGTATATTTGATACCACTATGTTCATACAAAGTGAAGTTCTTCAAAAGAAAGTACCAACATGCTCCATGTATTTGTGTAGAGTTATTTGTAGTATTTCAAAAACATTAAACCAGCTCTTCTATTAGGATTTCCAGTCTATTTATCATACAAACTGTACCAAATGTATTAAAATAATGAAATACAGAATGAATTCAATGTGTTTGTCAGTATACTTAAAGGAAAAAAGGAGAGGAAAAAAAAAAAAGGAGACAACATTTGGTATTTGTTTGCATAAACTATCTGTGGTTCCATAACAACAAGGAAGGGAAACAATCTGAATCTGTACAGATCAAAACCAAACAGGCAACATAAATTAACTCTTAATATTTTTCATGCTTCATAGCTAGAGTTTGAGTCTGGAACTTCAACAAATATTTCAAAATAATCTCATCACAATATAGCTAATGGTCCAGGACACACTTAAATTGATGCATAGAAATAAATGGAAATAATAAGTAAAATGAAGAGCAGATGGTCACTCTAAACACTTCATTACCCTCCAACCCTTTTATTTCTAATGCAGAAAGAATAAGAGAACATTTACCATAGTCCACATTGGAAAACAAGCAATAAAAACTCCCTATGTGTTTCTCAAGTATTTAAAATACTAACCCAGAAACACTGTGCATACTGTTAGCAGCTGTTCAGTTCATCCTTCCAGCAAAAAAAGAAATTATTTGTACATATCCTTATCCTTACATTTACTTTGCAAAGAGCCTACAAACTCGATGCATATTTTCTCCCTTCTTCTGTCAACCTCCTGTCCACATCATTTGATTTTTCAGGTCCATTTTTGTTCTCTCGTGTGAAACCATACATTTTTAAAGTATAGAGGTTTAACGTTTGAATTAATTATTTCACTGATAGCTCCCAGTGTTTCCCTAATGGCAGCTCTACAAATGGGAATGTTCACAACAAGCAGTCCTCACCTGCATCATTTGTGCCCTGGCAGACAGGACACTTCCACGACTCAAGCTGGCTGAATGAGCTGCTGAGCCAGCCACAGACTCATGGCCACAGCCAGGAAATTGAATATTTCTGGGGAAGGAACAGGACTGAGGAGTGTTTCAAATTTCTGACAACTGCAGAAAACCACAGAAATTTTCTAAACTAGTAAGAGGGACTAGGGCTGTGCTCAAGCCCCACACCAGAAGCAAGCAGACCTCTAATGCTCTTTAAAGGCTCTTTTAAAGTGCCTCCTAGAAGAGATCCCTCACAGCTTGTGCAGCTAGCTGCTCCTGGGATGAAAATAAAACTACTTTTACAAACTGGGGAAACCGTGTTGGGTAAAGGAAAACCTACAAAACTGAAAGAAATCTGCTCTTATTAAAAAGAAAATTCATTAGGTATCATCCTAGTAATACAGATGATATCCACATAGAAAAAGTACAGATAATTGCTCAAGGACAAGACTGCAAATGAAAGGGGTGAGTTGAAACGGTTGGGAATTTAACAACAGAAGCCCTGAATTGCAAAATGGACTTATGCTAGAAGAAGGTGAGACACTAAACAAGGCCAGCCTCTCAGAGAAACTTACATTAAAAAAGATATTTACCGAGACATTACAAGTAAGCGCACAAAAAAGTGCATGAAGATAAAGCATGTGCAGAGAAGCAGGAGTAGAGATAGCTGACCCTTTTCTGTTTCAGAAAAGAAACAGATGAACAATACATCCCTTACTTTATATATCATTTCTACTCTCTTCAGGTTTTCAGCCTTTTTCTTCCTGTACTTCTTTCTTCTGCCAAATCCAAACAAAACTAGTCCTCAGCTTGCTCGTAGACATGTACTCACTTCCAAAATCTCTTTGCTCCTTTTCTTCCCTTGTAGGAACTTTTTACATGCCCACATGTTCTTCTTCCTCTTCAGGACTCCTACTAAGAGCCTGAAGCTCCAGGCTTGCCACTCAGCACTCTCGGCTAGAACACAACCACTGGAACAAAACCCCAAAACATATCAGATGTACACTGTTGACAAAAAAGTTCCTGTACTGTCAAACTGTTCCGTACGTTTCCTTCTTATAGACCCTCTCCCTTCAAATCCATGGTGGTCTTCAAAGTTTCTCCAATGTTCATTATCATACAGCTAAGCCCAGTGCAAACATCTGCTATGAAATGCATTTTTGTGCTAATAATCGGGAGGCCCCAGCCACACTGACATTTCACATGGTTACTCTCCTAAGCACAGCTGTCTTCTAGTCCACTGCAAAAATGATTCTGAAAGAATCTGTATGACAACCTTATCTTCTCCCCATCTCTCCAAACACATAAGCTCTCCATCAGAGAATTAGTACCAGGTGCTCTTACTTTTGTATCTGCATTACACTACTCTCATCACTGGCTTTCTCCCCCTCCCTGGTTGTCAACTCTTTGCAGCAGCACTCCTGTCATCCTGTCTGTGCTACACTGAAAAGTTGTATTGGTTTTCATTAATAACTAATGGAACTCACAAGCAGAATTTCTCTTATGTGTGCCAAAACAAAACGCTGCTTTTTGTCTCCCTTTTCTACTGTGTACTGTTGCAATGTCTTTTATCTGCTGTAGATTTATTGGGGATGTTTGGCAAGCACATCAAAGGCCAAAAATTCCCTCTTCTCTCTCAAGAGCCTAACATTGTGCATTTCTGAAGCATGGCTGCAGTCATGTGTGCAGACCCCGTCTCACTTCTCTCGCTCTGGGGCTGTGCATGTCCCTGATTCTGTATGTGATTCTACTGTGAATGCCTTTCACACACCTTCAGCGCACACTGCAGCAATGCATCACAGCATATGGAAAGGGATAACATAATTAAAGGCTATTACCAGCAGACAACACATCGAGTTCTAGCTACAGCTGCTTAATCAGAGCTGTAAGGTACTCAAAAGGCATTTCAACGTGAACTGAAGAAGCAAAAATACCCAGCCTCTTCTACCAACAGAGCTTGATCAGTTTATGAAGGGGATTACCGGTGATCACAGGAACTCATGAACATGAGAGGCCTTTCCCTTTCCAGTGTTGCAAATATGCTTTTAACATTTTCCATCAAGTACTCTAATTCTATGTTGTGGAAAGGTAACTTCTGCATAAAGAAGGCATATTGCCAATTTTATAAGTGATAGAAGCTTTAAAGAATTTATTAAAAATCCCACTACCCGTGTGATGTAATGTGTCTGTTGAAGGGGGGTGTATGTGTGTGTAACTCCTCAGTTAGGAAACTCCAGAGCATGATCTGAATCCAAGTGTCTACACGCATATCAGCGCATTTCTCCAGAGTTAATATTCATTAAACAATATTTGGAAATCATGTATGATATGAAAAAAATAAAAAATGAGTTGCACTTCTCTCCTGATATTTGTAACTTTATCAAGTCAAATATACTAATCAATAACTATAAGACAGAGAGGACTGCTCAAGAGTTAATTTAACATTTATATGTGATGTAAGCACAGAGGCCGAACAGCAGTTTTTGTTATGTTCATGCTACCCCAATAGGAAAAGAAAACAACACATAGGAGATCAGAGATTAAAAAACAGTATTGAAGAACATTTACTATTCCTATCCTGAAGTGTTTCCATAGCAGCCAAAACAATTATTAAAACAGATACACCAAAAGGAAGGCAAAGTAATGATATAAAAGCTATTAATCTGAAAATAATTCACAGATTTGAAGAGTTATATTTGTTGATTAATTTCATCATTAAACATTACATACTTTCTAATATATCCCACCAGTCTTTGTAACGATGTTCACAGCAGCAGAGGAATTTATCAGAGCAAGAAGATTTTTAGAAAGAAGTATTTATAACAGACAACATGTTGACTGCTGTGGATTCACATCACAGAAATTTTAAGGTATCTGTTTTGCAGGATGAGGATTTTCATAGTGGAGGAAGCTTACCATTTGCTTCTTCTTTTATCCCACTTAAGACTACAGAAAGCCAAGAACACTCTACACGTGTTCATTCTCCTCCTGCCCTCCCACAATTTATCAGAGAATACTGTTTTCAATGGCATTAAGCGACATTAATTCCTGCTATTCTGGGCAGTCCCACTGAATAGCCATCTTTCATATCTGCCCTTTAAACTTTCATAAGATGCACCTAATTAAAAATCAAAGACTCCGTTTTTAGATATGTCAGCCATCATGCCTTAGAGTTAAGAAAACTTTGGCTTTTTGGCTTTATCTGCGAGCCATCTATGTATTAACTAGCAGGCACCATCACTTCTGCCTAAATGTCAATGCTCTTTTCTTGCATTCTTTCTGTAAGAACACAGCCTCACCTACAATCGGTTTTTCTTTCATTAAAGTCACGAGTCCTCCAGTAAAACAGAGGCAAGATTGTTTTGGCAACAGTGAGCAAGTGGCCTTCCATCTACCCACAACCAAGTTGCAAACTCTGACCAGCTAACGGCCTCCCGTGTAAGCGAGAGTGCAACACAAAAGATACTGAATAGGTTCCCAATGGTAAAAAGAAATACAGACAGCTACGTGTGAGAGAGGAGGGATGGCTTCTAATGGAAATGTTTTTCTCCTTGCGTCAGTTCTCATCACTAGATTTCAGATGCGCAGACACGTGGTGTCAGGTCAAGAAGAAGTAATGGCACCATTTATGTTCCCCTTCCCATGGGAAATCACCCCACAGCAACAGAACTGGTCAACTGCCACTCGCTCCTGTATAACAGATCCAGCCTTAATAGCATCTCACATTCAATACAGGGCCCTGAGGAGCTCGTGGGTTTAAAAAGCCATCCAGTGCACTATTCTGTTTAGAAAAAAATACTTTAAAGTACATTATTCTTGCCTTAAGAGTGAAGAAAAAAGCCAGCATCATTAAGCAATCCTTGAAATTTCATGCAAAAAGCTGAGTATAGAAACCATTATCCAGGGGTATCTGCAGTGCTCAGAATAATCTTATGCTGACATTCGTGTGGGGGCAGCTGTGTACGAAACAAGTTTGTGAAAGCCAGAGAACACCTACAAAGGAAAGAGTACACAGCACGTAGAAGGGAAGGCTAGCAGATGGGGTAGTCCAAGGGCAGAGCACATGCAGTAAAAAGAATAAAGTGCAAATGCCCCAGCAGAAAGAGGGTGTGGAAGCACAGATAAAGAAGAAAGATGACTCTAGTTCACTACTGCTGTACAGCCTAGAGAAGAACGTGCTAAGGAAGAACTTGGAGATCAGGGCAGATCTCTACTTCTGTTACCACCACAAACTGACAAGAGTTAACAAGATGTGTACTTTCTGATACAGACACTATCACACAAACTATAACATTAACTGCAAAGACAGTTACCAATTTACTGATGTAGGATTTATTTTTCCAACAGCCCCCCTACAAGAAAACACTGTGGCAGAACCTGATACATGTAACTTGGACAAAAGTTTCAGGGTTTCAAGTTTATTTGAATCTTTAAAAACCCCATGAAACAATAACCCTGAACCTTTTTTCTATATATATATAGCTAGTTTTCCTCCAGTCATGTCTTTTTTGTCATTCCTCCACACAAGCAAATAAACCCCATAGTCTTTGAAATCAAATAAACCTTTCAATTACTTCTAAATGAAGTCTTAGAGATAGCCTAAAAAGTTGTAGTTGCAGGAGTATTGTGTTCTAATATCAACAAGTTCCTTTTCCAACTAGAAAGGCAAGAGGGGTGCAATGTCAGCATGTAGTAAAAAGAGCACATTTTATAGATGCCAGTATCTCCTGAAATAAGTGCTTGCAACACAATCAGCAGCACCGTGAAACCCTCTGCAATCATCTCCATACTTGACTTTGTGAATAAGCTGCTCACTGGTGATGAAGCCCACACTCCCTCCTTTTGATAAAATTTGAGCTGAAATGAAAGAAACCACCATATACTTTTTTTTAAGAGATGCTACTCAATTCATTCAGCTTAAACAGTCCGGCACCTCAGGTCTGGAGTATTAAAGCATGTTCTGTTTCATGCCCTATTCCCATAAAATCTAGACCTGCAAAGCTCAGAGAAACTTTACTGATCAACTTCTATAAATGGTGCAACGCCTCTTTCAGTTTTTCTAACTCGCAGTGTGGGTGTTACTTTCTGTGAAAGAAAGGGAAAAAACATGAGGAACAGATATGTAATTCAACAGAACAGTTTTTAATCCCCAAAACACTGACAGCTATTACATGCTCCAAAGCCCTCCATCAGTCTAGGGACTCGGGTGAAAAAAAAATGCCTACTTCTTACTCTGTCTAGGACAAATGAGCTACAACCACCACATGTGCAGCTCACATTCTGAGAACACTGGCAAGTCTAAGCTTCATTTGGAGGTCAGTTCAAGCAAGAATGCTCCACAGCTTCTTTACTGGACCAAGCAGATATGTCCATATATTTTCAGCACTCAAGGACTAAGAGTGTCTTTACCTCACTTTCTGATGCTACAAATCCTCAGACGATCTTAAACGGGCTCTACAGCAAAATCTGACCTTTGATAAATCAGAGTATAACCTTAAACAAAATATTTACCAAGCTTATTGACACAGACCTCTATAAGTAAACCCTTAGCACACTGATAACAATCATCAAGTCTACTTTATAAAAGATTTGTGCTGAGATGCTAGGAGGAGTGCGGCAAGTTGTGAAGGAGATGTGAGGAGAGGAAATATATTAGCATTTCAAATATCTGGAAATGTGCGATGTAGTCTGTAGGCAAGGGAGGCCTGATAATGCTGCAGCAAGTATCTCTAGGTGGCTCCATTCACATACTTCTGCATTCACTTGTAAGAGTCTTACTCAATCTCTTCTGTTTCTTTTAAGCAGAAACAATACGGTTGCCAAATTCCATGTTTTAATGAAATGATGCCAATATATACAGATGACAGCTAATATGAAAGGCACCTAACAAGAGTCTAAAGGCACTCCGAAAAAAACCCTCTCTTTTATACTACTGGAGATTAAAGCAGTGCACAGTTTCTCGGGTTGTTACACTATTATTAAGTTCCCCCACCTGTTTTTGGAGACCAAGCTTAATGGCTGGTGACTATCTGGGCTGAAATGGAAAGAAGATTAAATGTTTTTCAAACATAAACTTTCATACTATTTCATGGGAAACTTGGGTTTCAAGAGGGAGGGAAAAGGTCAGCAAAAAAGGATGGGTGTTGAGTATTTGGCAGCTGTGGGGAATGAAAGAAACAAAACTGCAAATTGCCGATACACACCGTGCAGCTGCCTTTAAGAGAGCGAAAAGGACGCACAATGAGCTCTGGGGATGCTGAAACACCTATAAACGCGGCCCAACCTCAGCGAGCAGGCACAAACAACCTACGCACAGCCCCACAGGCCGGCACCGTCCCTTCCTCATTCCTCCCGCACAGCGGCGGGAGGGGAGAAAGTTCAGCGCCGGCACCGTCCCCGCACCCGCGGGCCGGGTCGAGCTGCACCCCCGGAGCCGCCCGGGCTTACCCCTGACCCCGGCCCCGCACCCGGGCGCCACGGGACGGGGAGAGCGCCTCGGGCATCCCAGAGGGCCCTTCAGCCGTCCCCGGCAGCGGGGCCTGGGGAAACAAGAACTAAGGAGGAGAAGGAGGCAGCGACTCCCCGGAGACCCCCGCCGCGGCGGGGGCAGCGCGGCCGCACCTCCCTCCCCCCGCGGCGCCACAGGTGCTGCGGAGCTGGGGGCTGCAAGCCAGAGGGCAGCGAGGCCCAAAGCACCGCTGCCCCGCAGAGGCTCCGTTCCTCACAGGCCAGCACGCCGGGGTGCCCCCCACGGCCGGCGGTGCCGTCGGGCGGGGTCAGCGGGCAGCCCCCCCGCACCAGCCGGGGAAAGGCACAGGTAGCGCCCGCACCGCGGGGACGGCCCCTCCCGGGAGAGGCGCCGCGGAAGGCAGCGCTGCAAGGGGCTGTTTTCGGCTGCGCAGGGGAGGAAGAGAGCGGGTGCCCACCTCCCCGCTGGCTCCGGGGAGAGGGAAGAAGGGCGCAGACGGCTCCCGCCGGCAGGACGGGGGCGGGCGGCGGTCATGGCGGGGAGGCGCGCCGCGCACCTGGCAGCAGGTGCATGCCGGCGGGGACGGCGGCGAGGGCGCCCGCGGAGGGAAGGACGAAACTAGCGAGGCTTTCCCGGCGAACGGCGCCTGTTGTTCGGCCGGGGGGGGGCACTCGCAGGTGCCCGTCGCCAGGGAGGGGGGACGATGCGGAGGAGGGGAGAGGGTAGCTGCAGGCGCCGTTTTGCAGGCGGCGGAGGTAAGCGCACGCTACTCACCGGCAGCTCCACGCTGACTTCGGTCCCGTCCAGGAGAAGGACGCGGCACTGCAGCACCGGCTTGCTGCCGCCGGCCGCCGGGATGTGGACGGGCGCTCCGGCGCTGTGCACGACCCCTCCG